>QNGE01003456.1:15386-75078 GCA_008508345.1 Paragonimus westermani | reverse complement strand
GTGAGGAATTTTTCTACCAGCGGAAATAAGGCTTACAATTGGGCTAAACAAACTTGGCTCATCAGAGGGTGTCAAATTGTACAACAAAATATCAACAAAAATTAGGCTCTTCTAGGAGGTCGCTACAATAGAGAATTGCCGAGGCAGTGTCCTGTAACCAGTCCTCTTTGGTCGTGGGAGCGTCATGCGAACACTGGTAGCTCTGGAGAAGGTTGACTTTACGAGTGTTCTGCCCACTTTCAGTGCGTGGAAATTGAAGGGTCAATGAAAATTAGATGTCTTTTCATCCGCCACGAAGCGTCATCTTCATTCGGTTTTCAACTAGGCGCAACTAGTGTTTTTAACCAATCAGAAAATCTCTACAGCCGATGACCACCTACCACTACACCTTACATGTTCTTTAGTGCTTGTTTCGAGTTGCCGGGCCGTCTGTCCAATGTACGAGGCTTGACAGACGTTGCGAAACCGATTACTCTTTGGCTTTAACTCGTTGTGACTTAACCGAGAATTTAATTTATAGTTGAAAAAAGGTTTGAGCTCATAGGGTTGGGCATCAGCGAGGGTCACTGATGTATATTTTTTAACGGTAATAACACGTTTATCCACCAGCGTTGTTATGCAAACTTTTCTTAGTCCATTGCTTCCCAATTCCAAACGGAACGATTTGTGTTCGCAATCAAGTGCTCTCTGACCAGACAGTGAAACAAATCGGAAACGAACAGCTGGGTGTCCTGAGTCAAGATGAGCGACTTACTTTTACCAAGTGTTACCGCCGATAGTTGGTGGCGCCGTCATTGCTTTTTGTTAACAGTGGTCTCCGTGTGACGCGTTTCTGTAACCCTCACTGAGATCCACAAACTCATATAAAGTGTGATGTACGTGTTTGTTATAGCCTGTCATCGTCATTAGTACGTTGCTTTTGGTCACCAGGCACCAATTAGCTGCTTGTGTGGAACAAGACATCCAAGTTGTACATTCATACCCCTAGCACTACCGAGTGTTTAATTGGTCTCCTATGACCAAAATGGCCATCACAGAGGGCGCCCTTGATTGTATTCGAACCATTCTCTGTGGAGGTATATACGGATGTGACGGATAAACCACGTTTTTCGTGGGTTTTGTGGACTTTGACCAGTATGGTAGGTCTGACAACCAAAAGCGGCTCTTCGCAGTGGTCTGCTGGAAGAAGCTCTGTTGTGCCCTTGAACCCAGTGCAGTCCTTACTCCAAATCTTCCGTAAGATGCGTCATCACCAGAGCATGTAAGAAAAAACTGCGGGCTCAGCGTTCTGAAAACAGCACATAGTCAGTCCCATGTTCGAGAGGGTTCATTCCACAGAGTCTTGCTAACTCAGTTTGGGGGTGTGAAGATCGAGGGCGCTTACTTTTTCAAGTTGTCTCGGCTTTCATGGGGAAAATGTGGTGCGTATTAGTGAAAAATTGAACTCGAGTGATCCGGTTTATCAGGGAATCAAACACCCCATAATTTCTGGTCGTTTATATCGCGGAAGGAGGTTATTTCTGAAGGACTGTGACTCAACAGTCTGACCTGTGAGGCAACGAGGTATACGTTTTTTTGGGAAACTGTTCACAGGGTTTCTGACCCGGAAATTCGAATTGCGGGACAACACGAGATGAAGTTTTTCTTGAGGGACCTTACTCGAAGCCAATGACTGAAGAATCCAGCTCACCTGATAATAAGAGGCTTGCGTCGGGCTCACNCCTTGAGTGCGGTGGTTAGAACATATCTGATTCAGGTCACTGCTTCACGTGGTGATTGTGCTGGTTGCTACATCCTTTTTTTGAATTAAACATGGCGTTCCGACCGTAGTGATTTGCCCACCGTCGGTCACGATTAGTCTTTTCCGATCGGATTGCTCTTCTGTCTGAGGACACTTTCTAACCTCCATAATTATTTAATTGTTAGCAGCCGTAAGAAGAGTTCTGTTGTATGTTTATAGGGTTGGCGCCACCATTTCTGCGTGTTCAGTACTACCTGACGAATACGACTGCTATTCGTCGGACTCCTACTTTTTGGCATGTCTGACATGGTTGTTCATAGTAAAACCTAACTCCTAGTCATCGTAGTCCTCCGGATCAGTGCAGTGCACAAGTGGGACCACCACATCTGAATGGCGGAATGTATCAGGACCCACTTTTAGTTGACGGTGCCTATTACATCTCACTTGTCAAGAGGAGTATCTTCTAACGAGGCAGCCAGGACAGATCACATCATTATCGATTGATTAATCCGGCTTCGGGTGAATTGATCCGTATTTAGCTCATTCAGTTACTCGCTCTTACTCATTTAATCAGATCGCAGCCGTGCGATCGAACGCCTGCACGTTTTCTGAACTGTTTTCTCGCGTTTGCTTTCTCATGTTCCCCTATGACGCGATTCGTTCTCACGCCTTGACTGCTATATGTGATCGTCTCATTTGATTTGCTATGCGTGTTGCCAGCCGTGTATGTTAATAATTTCGCCCCCTAAGTTTGAAGTCTCTGTGGCGTAATTCTAACGGGGCTCGTCCTTTCAATAAACGTTGTTGCCGCGTCTTTTCTCGGTTGAGCGCGTGCCAAAAGGGACGATCTAATGGATACTTCTGTTCACTTGTAGGTGAATTAAGTGCTCTGAGGGTGACTTAGACTTGTCCGTGACAAGTTTCAGAGACATATCTAACAGTGCTTTGGGGAGTCTGGATTCAACATGCCAGCATACCTGTGAGACACTTCCGGAGGTAGGTATTTTATTCCTGAACCTCATAATCACTAGCGCTGAACCGCTCGTGGACCAAGCAGCTGCTTCGGTTTCTTTCGGACACAGTAACCACCTGTTCTTGATCTGCCTTCTTACTGAATCCGGCGGTGTGACCGATCCACAACTCCAATTAGACCGACTTGGACTCTCTGAGGATCAGTCTGGGCACATTTTCCGTGGGAACATACTCGGTTGCCTCGGAATTTCAACTGATTGGGGAGTGGGTACAGTCAACAATATTGGCTAGATTCATCAAGTGTGCCGAGCTGAGTTCCCGAGTTTTTATTGCAACTCAGCAACGATCACCTTCTGACTAAACCACCTTAGGATCTTTTCCTATCCTGACCTCGGTCACCGGCAATGTTTCAGCATCTAGAGGCCCTTGATATACCTGCACATGCTGACCACAACTCCTTGGTGGTTGTGCCCTTTCAGTTTGTCACAAACCAGTGAAATTTTTCATGCTTCACTTTCACTTAAAGCAGTTCATGAGAAATTCGAGCCGGTGTTGTGTTTTTTTCATGTTCATTAGAAGTCTACGTTTTACTGTAGTGGTTTCAATGTTAACATCTGTTTCTACATCTTATTTCCATGTAAAATTTCTGGGATAGCTCTCGCATTTTCATCCTTGCTGAAGTTAGCTTCTGTAGTTGCACTGTCTTCTCACCCTTTCCTTTTATGCGGTCTGACACCGTGGAACTTTTTGACCTAAGTATTTGGGTCTGACATTACTACAACCAGTCATCAGTTAACTATGCGGTGTCCTCTAGTCGGGAACAGTGACTATGCATAGTCATTTGTGAAGATCAAGTTACCTTGCTAGACAGACGGTATACAGGATTTGCTGTCGTGCGACACGTTGGACCACGTTTGTGTTATCTACTGCCAGATTGTCCAGACTCAGCATTTTAAGTGTGCGGTCCCAAACTAAGGATCGACGCTGGCATTAAGTTATCTTGAACTGTGCGGTTGTGTATCTGCTGTACGAGCACGGTGGACATGACAGTGAAACTCACAAGCGTCAACATGCTTAGCGAGTTATGGTTCAGTCTGTCATTTGAGAACCACCGGAAAATGACTGGTCAGATCCGTACAGATAACGAAACGTTCTAAATAATCCACAGATTTTTTGAGCATCTCTGTGCTTCATCACATTATGGTAAAAGACGTTAAGTGTGCTAAGTGATAGACAGGTAAATCTATCAGTAACCCTGTACTCATACGGTTTTAGAGTTAACGGCCACCAACTCATTTGATTTCGACAAATATTTTCACAACTGGTGAACTTTAACAAGAGCAAAACTCGAGTGTAACGTTGCTTCTCGAAAGAGGCCGGCTGAAAATTCTATGGTGCTCAACTTACGTTAACCAAAATTGCCTGCTACTTAGTGCCAAACATTTATTGACGTCTTGCCAAAGAAATTATCAAACAAATGTTCTAAACTTGTAGTCAGCGGGGTCCTGGTAAACAGTTGGATAGGTTGCGACATTGAATGTCTAGCAGTAAGCGTGTCTTTTCTCTTCGATCAAACGTTATCTGGAATAAGTTAACCTCGCTACCCAATAATATCTCTTCAAGGTATTTTTCTAAAACACTGTTGGACTGTCATTCCTGTGATACACTAGTGCCCTACCTTCGCTTACGGTGTATTCTGTAACCATCGTTCACAATGCTACAGCCTGTCTCACTGTCTCTTGTTGATTCCCGGACGCCCACTTGATAGCTATACGGGAAAATCTGTCTGATCCGAACGAATTGTTGTAAACATTGAACCTCTCTGTCAATATTTGGAGGTCGCTCGTGATAGTAATTCAGTTACATTGCAAAATTTCCCTTATAGACCGGGATTGAAAGCTGAATTAGTACTTCCGTTTGCTGCCTAACATGTCCATGCTACGGGCTTGTGAGTTCGAGGTTTTTGGACGTGTTCAGGGTGAGGAATTGAATTTACTTTTCTTAATTCTTTCTTCTTTCCAGGAGTATTTTTTAGAAAGGTAAGGCGATTTGTATATTGGGAACAGGGATTTGCAGTACGCCAGCAATTACGCAAAAGAACTTGGCGTTGTGGGCTGGGTGAAAAACACGGACCGTGGAACCGTGTGTGGCGCCGTTGAAGGAAGAGAAGAAGCAGTTGATTTATTGTGAGTCTTATCGGTCTTATTTTTACCTTGTCAGTAAGAAATGGCTTTCATCTACAGGGAGTCCGAAGTCTCGCATTGACAGGTGTCAATTCAAGTCTGAAAAACCCATTGCCAATACTACCTTCACAGATTTCTCCATTCGTCGATGAACCGCGAATACCAATAAACTTCCACCTTCATCACTCATGCTGAGATTTTGCTGCTTATTCCATTCAAATTAAACTCCTAGAACGTATTCTTTGTATTTTTTGGTTATTTATCCCTTAGCAGATTTCTCATTGTGAACTCCCTACCTACGACAGAAGATTGTACATGCCGACACGACGTTGCTATCCACCTATGTGAGCTGACTCAGTTCCAAGTGAGTTGCCTGCAGAAGAAGAAGGTTATTATTGATATCGCCTTAGTTTTAAGATAAGTGCCGGATCAGCCAGGCCGTTCGTCTAGTTGATTATGCATTCCGGTGGGTGGTCAGGCAAACCAAGATAGTTTGCTTACTTCATGTTGGTGAGCTGTCACTGGGAAGCTCATTCGAAGACCTCAGAAAACACCTTATATAATATCGTCTATTACGCAGCTGAACGGGAAGGGAGAGGTCAAGAGGTCTCATTGAACACCATTGGAAGCAGTGAATATTCAAAGTATTTGCTCATCCTACCTGCAACGAGCAGCAAAGATCCTAACAGATCAGTTTCTCTTTCGGGAACTTTTCTGTGAAGGAAACGACGACTAAAAACGTTGCTGACGTCTATCAAAAGCAGCCTTCTAGATGAAATATGCCATCTTTGGTTGTTTGTGAAAGTGTCAATTGTGCAAGACGATTTGCCGAACAACAGAATGGTCGGTTTGCCCTCGATCAGGTGGGAACCCTGATCGCTCTTTGCAGTGCCTAACGAACCGACGATAAAAACAAAACTGCCATCTGTTTTACTGTCACAAGTTTCCATACCTCTTTTTGACACAACATTAACCATCGGTCAGTGTTAATCACAAGGAGCCTCGTCAGTTTTCTGTACCGTTTGTTTGTTATGGCGAGTAGGCGTCAGTGTCAACTCTCTTAATGGATGTTCTTTCATCCAAACCAACGCGACGTTTTGCTGCCCGAAGTGCCCCCGCAAAAATGGATACTGTTAGTAACATAGGAGGCGAGCACTTTCGTACCTTCAGGAATAGAAGCACGGTCAAATCCGCCCAATCCAAATTTTCACCGTGTGAAAGTTCTGCGGAGTTGAAATGTGTATCTCTGTGGTTCTTGTGATGTTTCGGGCCGAACTATGTTTAAGCGCGGCTTCTTTTTTTATACAGAATGCGTAGCTAAATAGATCGCTTTTGACAAGGTCCATCGTTTCACGAAGGAAGAGGAACTGTGGTTCAACCAGTTGCCTGATAGCTGGTAAGTCGACAGTGATCTGGAAGCCACCGTTGATTCGCCGCTTCCGTGATCCTGTAAAATGATATGGCGACTTACTGTCCTTGATTGTTGCGGTTTCCTTTCCCAGTAGGTTGAAATCGATCAGTCGAATTGCGATCATGGTGAGCTGGCACAAGTACAGCGTTTCCCCCCCCACCTTGTCCAATCCGTAATTCGCCTCGTTTTGAAGTATTAATGATAATAGTTCTTTGTGAAATGTACCTGTTGATTCGTCACTTGCTCAGGAGTGTCTATCAACCGGATTTCATATTTGAGCACTATCTCATTCGGATTCGTGGTTGTACGTACGGGGATTCGAAGCCTTCGGAATCAGCTACTTGCTACTTTTTCCAGCACTATTGTTCCGTTCATTTACGCACTGTGGTGTCCGTATTAATTGTGCTAGTTAGTCTCGTGGTGTGACTTGCACGCGAAATGTGGATGAGTTCTGTCGGCACGTATGTGAATACTGAAGACTAAACGCAACGAGTTCCATTCAAACCCAATTAGTGCACTCAATGAATAGTATTGTTTTTGATGGTTATTCATATATTAAGCTGAGTTGCGCTCAACAAATAACTTTCGTCTTTCTGTGTGTCTTGCAAAAGCTTTCAGCATGTAGGAAACTGGATCGTCATTCCTGGCTCTCTGGTCGCGACTACTATAATGAGAACTTGTAGTTCGCAGTATTAATTACAGGACCGAATAGGCGCCCATGAAAAGTACACCTGAAGAAACTGACTTCAATCCAGCATTCCAGAGATGTTTCTATTTGCTTATTCGGCCACACACAAACCTTTGAAAACTCAGTGATATTGAGATAATTAAAATGTCAATCCTAACTTTGCATGACCATCATCTGTAAAAGCGGTATCCCCACCTGAAACAAAGAACTCCCTCTTGACTTGTGTTCATTCTCCTTTAATTTCAGGATTATCGTCAGTACGTGGATGTTTTGAGCATTGCACCATAGTTTTAATGACAAATTCGTATATTAGATGAGACCAAACTGTGAGTAGTCAGGGCTTTTTATGTATTTGAATCAGTGACAGACACAGCGTGCCTCAACGCGGCAAGCGCTCTAACAGCTGAGCTACGAGGCCACACCAGGAGCTCGGAAATCTCACATTCGGACTGTTACCTACCCGTCCCACTGTCTCATGGAATCCACCAAATGATCCAGGGGATCGACTACCCCATCAACATTTCTCAAACAATTCACGCTGGAGTCCACCAACGCCACTGCTGAGCATAGAAATCCATATCTGCCTGCAGCGATNATGTCTATTGTGTAAATGTCCATCGTTGAAGGGTCCTGTTCCTGATCAAACCCAGAAAACAAATGAGTTACTGTTGCCGTTCGCGATTTGTCAATACTCGGTGATCCACTCAAGTGAGGAACTATCTGAAAGGCATTGCATACATACTCAAATTCAGTGGTAATAACACTGTATAACGAGTAACTCAAGACTCACGGACTGTGTATATGTATTTGGAAAAAGCCAATGGTAGCATGTAAGATGTCTTGTGCAGTGATATTTCGTTCGCATTTCATCGGTTACTTTTGTGAAATTAACTTACACTTTATATAGTGGGGAAGCAAGCAGCTAGGTGAAATCAATCTAGTCATGTCTGAGGCAGTCAGTCGGGTATATATATATATATATGTATATATGGTAGGCTGTCTGCTAAAGTGATGATCAGTTGTAACAATATCACTTGTCGTTTTAAGTAGGTTTGATTGTGTATAGGTTTAACATTAACCGGTTAAATATAGCTTGGTTCAGTATTAGAAAAAAATTTGAGAAAAAGACTGGTGAAAAGATGAGGATGAAAACCACAGAAAACGAAGCAGCTGGTCAGCATAGAGAGTGAACTAATCGAAGGAATACGGTAACAGCGCGGACGCCATTCGGCACGAATTTTTCGCCATGTGTTGCACTTCGTTGGAGAGAGTTGAAGTCAAAGTCTTCAGTATTTCTGAGATCGTTAGCAGTACGCAGATTTAATGCGCTGAGTTTTCTCCATTGTCGTACGTACTTCAACGGTGCGATTTACACTGGTTATTATACTGTTGACCATTTCCAACTGAATTTGACGCAATGAGAGTGGGAATAAGCCCTCGGTGGTTAGCAGAAACAAGAGCAGTAGGCGCCACATATTGGTTCGAACCTCGTTAAAGTCAGGTCAGATCTCTAGGCGGGCATGATTACTTTTGACGACAGTACAGTAGAAATACTGAATGTTTCGGAGTGATGATGCACACCGACCTTTCTACATGCATTATCTACGCTAATTAACGCAATATAATATAATTATCTAAAACTTTGAAACGATTGTGTCGGGTACTAACCTAATCTGTGATATGACCACTTGATTCCTGCTGATGCACGATACTTACAAACCGTCATTCAAACACATCGTATTTTGTTATTTGGATTAAACACTTCCGCATCTCGTGTCCCGTGAAACTCTCACTTTAGTGTTTGCCACTGAACAGTAAAGTCCACAAATTACTGTTCTATGGGAATACCGAACTATTTGAGCCAGTGTTCGGTACACTAAGAAGCGCTGCTTTCTACTTTTGGCTGATTGCTTTTAAATAACCCTACACGATTCCTGCACATCCTACCCGGTTGCTCCCGATTACGCAGTAAGTGAACAAAGTGGACAGGAGCACTTAAGTCGAGTTATTTTGCTACTAAAGAAGCACAACTGGCCGAATTTTTGCGTATACAATGCACTGGCTGTTTACTTCACGATACCGGTCGATCGCATAACCGAAGTTCACACTCTAGGATTTTTATGACTTAGATTTGATTAGCACTGAGTTTCAGCGTTAAATGCGAAGTGAAAATTGTTTTTTAACCAATCGAATGTTCGGTATTCAATTCCAACCGCAAGGTCTTGACTCGTTTGGGCACTTGGATCTTTAAACCTATCGCACACCAGGTGGTCATAAAGTGATTCTTTATCCACTTATTGGATCTACCACGGAAAACAGCATAACTCAATTCAAAACCATTAATCGGTAAATGGGGTGGCACTTCAGGCGAACCGTTTATCGTTAACTTCGAAGAATGGGGGATTCTTTGAAATTAAGCCTACTGTTCGTAGTCAAGTTCGCCCATATAGATGAGTCGCCATTCTGATGTTTGGGAATAGTGGTGGTGTCGCCGTTCCACAGGATCTGAAATCTTCGCATAAATACGAGCTGCTAAAAGTGAGCACACGACGGATCCGTAGCTTTACTAGTTCGGAAATAACATCTTTGATCAGCTGTCAAGGATGCTGAGGAGAGAAGAGAACAACCGGTGTGCTATACAAGTACACTTCAAATTGGTTGTTGGATTTTGAATGAGGTAGACCTCAGGGCACTTTAAGAACGGCACAGCACGGTTTACTGTCAGTACGTTTTGAAGTTTCCTCACCTATTGGAGGGCTGGTGTGCACATGCATGGAAGAAGTGCACGGGCCGTTTACAGATTTGCTTTGAGTATACAAATGAACCTGGTTAGCATTTTCCCTAACGCCTCCAGCCACCTCTTATTTACGACGACTACAGCCTGAGAGGCGAGCCCGGCTTAACGTGAATAACTTGTCTTGTTTGTTCTATGCCTCGCTATCAATTATACACATCAAAACCTTATGCTAATCGCCTGTGACATCGGTGCACTGCTGGGTATGGTGATCGAGTGCCATCCTTAATACGTGACCAACCACTCTAAGGTGGACATCCCTGAAAACTGATAAGTACACCCATTTGACTCTGGACACGAAGTATCTATTTGTCGACCTTATCGTTGCCCACCGGTTGGTGCCACCTGATGCATGCAACGGAATACAGGCGTCAGACAATCTGCTTGTTAGATCTACCACAAGAAGCAGCACGATTTAATCCGAACGCATGAATCGATAATGTGGGACATCGCCTAAGAGAAACCGTTTATAGTAAGCTTAAAGATGGCTTACATTCTCCACTGAACGGCCACGGTGCGTAGTCGCAGAGTAACACAGCCTTCACGACCGCCTTATGTATGCTCCTCTTAAGTTTTAGGAAGCCTTCCTGTTGACAAAGGTGACGTGGATTCACAAAGGTCGCTGTATGCCTGAGGTTACGAGCCCTGCTGGTGCAGTCACCTGATTGCACGAACCGATCGACAACCCTTGGCTTCACTAGTTACCTTTAGATAAACGTGACAACTGTGTTTTATAGAAACAATTTGCATTTTTAGGCCATAAAATGTAATCCGAAATACTTGGCAGAGCACAAAATATTACCGCAGCGAGTCTACGGAATGTACTGGATGCTTGAATCCTAGTCATAACTGGAGACAAGATTCCGAGGGACGGTTTCACTCGCTCACGTTGATTAAAGCGATCACACCCAAGTCTCGATTAACGCCTTGCTGTCTTTCAAAAGTATTGGTATTAAGTCGTCAGAGCTAGCGGTCTTCTATTGTTTGACATCCAGGATGTTGTCACACACTTCGTTCCGAGTAGACTGTCCTAAGTCTACAGACCAGCGTGTGACATTACAAACAAGTGACACTAACAGTCGAGATGGAAGGCTGCCCGGGTTGTGTTCTGAAATGTTCTGCTTAACGACCTAAGATTCTTGACTTGTGATGAGTATACGTCCCGCCTATCTAATTGATAATTTTATTGATAAATGGATGCCTGAGTCGGTGAGACCAGTTGGTTTGGGAAGTCTGCTCATAATACATGGGGCAAATACAACTATTTGGTGAATTTTCTTACTTCGTTGGGATTCTCCACCGACAATCAGATTGTGCTTGACCTTCTTGTGGATACCCCTTCAACTTGCCGTAGGGAATTTCCCTCTTGACCTTCAACTGCTCTAGAGTTCAGATATCCGATGCTTATACTGGTGCTCCACGGTACCACGTGCAACAGTGACCGATGCCTGAATCGCCTTTTAAGATTTCGATCTGGCAACCAGAGATCAAAACTTCGAACTTCTCCAATTCGATTTGGCATGGTGCTGTACCATAGTCATGGCCAATTTCTCGGCTTCTAACCGCTGTGCTTGGTCAGATGGTTGTCCGGTAAGGTTAGGGACAAAGTGGCCGCGCATCCGGTTGAGTCTGACCATGTGATCCTCTCATGTCGGCATTTATAGTTGGAACCACGCCGTTGATTACTAACAGCTATGTAGTGTATCTAAAATCGACTTTGACCTGGGGAAGGAGAGTGCCAGTAGGGTCAGCGGTACGTACGGCGCCTGACATCAGCACAGAAAACAGGTACCCACTTTTATCTGAACATCGGGGTGTCAGTCCACATTTGCCGCTTAAATGATAGTTTGAGCTTTATCTAGTTGGACGACTTGAACGTTGACATCATTTGCCAAAATGATCTTATTAGGGCTATATAAACTTTTGAAGTGACAGGTAACCTTGACAATATTGTCACTTTAGTCTGTAGGGGCAACAGAGAACGTTGAAGAGTTTGGAAAGTTTGTCCTCTGGAATTGATCCTAATAGAATTAGGTAAATAAACGACAGAACTAGCTGCTAATAAGAATCCATTTTGCCAGTGCGGCTTCTACTACCGTGCTAAGTCGCACCGGCTTGACCGATATCGGATCACCAAGTGTGGAACAGAAAATACACGTCATTTGAGTCTGTTGCCAGCTTTCCTGGATTCTGGCATTCGAAATGCGACAGACACCAACTCTCAGTGGATCAGGTGTCTGAGCGAGATCGACCTGATTTAGATTGTGACCACTGAAATGTGCAATAAAACTCACTCTTGGCCTAAGTAGCGGTCAGTAGGAACCAGTGCAGTGGTTAACACGGTTGCCTCATGATTGGAATGGCCGCAGCTCAAATCCCGGCCGTGGCAAGGATATGCACTACTGACGAGCTCTAATGAGAGCGAAACTCGAGTCTAGTGCTTCTTTTCGAAAGAGGCTGGCTGGAAAGTCTATCTGAATGCGAAGGCTGCAGTCAAATGTGAGTGATGGTCAACTTGAAAATAAAACCAAATACCCGACTACTCATCAGTAAACATTATTTTGTTGTTGTGCCAAGCCGCCATAGTTAGATTTTGCGGGTTCTTAGGAAAATCGCCTGATCGGTCGGTGCACAGAATCGGGAGCGCGTTAGAACGCAGTTAACAGAGAGTTGTATTATCTTCTTATCAGGTCTGAGCCAACTATTTTTTCTCAAGAAGGAGATTCACAGGGGAATTATAGTCATTACGGTGAACCGTACAACATAATCGACAACAAGTGGTCTGCAATTGCAGGGTTCTTGGTTGTGGCCATCCCAGTGTGGATAGGTGAGTTAGACGTTGTTCACTGCGGTGTGATAGGAACCGGCCTAACAACAATCTGAGTCCGTTGAACTAGACACCACACTTATAAACAATTTGGAGCGCTGTCTTGCCTGTAAAAAAGAGGGACTTTGCGCGCGTAGAAATTCCGGTGAAAATGTTTCTTCACACCATGTGTGATTACAAATGGTATCGATCTGACGACCCGACTTGTATTTTCTGCCCTATTCACGAGCCAAGCAGTCGTTTCAATCTGTCGTTCAGCAAACCTTGGTCTATTTGATTGTTATATTAGGTCGATCATTCACGCACAAGGTCACCAAGCGATATTTCGTCGTTTTTGTATGCAGTAGTAGCGAGAATATCAGGAGAGATCACTGCTTCCATTCGTGTCACGTGTTCAGTTCACGTTGCCTAGCCAGCCGATTGACGTATAGCTAAATGATTCATTTCATAGGGCTGAAAAGAGCATTCACGGTTTTCGACAGATCCCGGAAACTTGCGCTTGTGTCAGAGGGAGAAAGTATAGAACATCTGAGGCCGAAATTCCGAGGAGAAATGTCCTGTAATCGCTTAAAAACTGAAGGCAGCTATATCTGGTAGTCAGTGTTGGACGCAGTGTGCCCTGTAAATACTGGATTTGTTAGTAACTGGAGCAGGATGCATCTTGGTTTTTTGTCACAAGCTTGTGTTTGGTGAGTATATTTGTAGTGATTGGTGGTTGTAAATCGTTATAACTTGATGCTGAAACACTGTACATTAACGTTCACTGGAGGATCTAGTTTGCCCTACGTTATATGGTTCACTTTCAACATGAGGATCTAGAAACAAGAGGACTGGTTGATACAATACGATATCCTCTCTGGGAACTGCCTTTCTATGATCTCCGTACGCAATTCCAACCGGAACGTATCCAAAAGCTACGGTTGAGAATACAACGAATCGTATATTTTCAAATTAGCTGGAAAAGAAAAAGGTATTTACTCTCAGCCTGCCCTGTGAGGAACGTCGTCAATTAGTGCATAAACAGAAGGAGGAAACAAAAACGCAAGAAACCCACCTGGGTACAACTCTACAAATACCGAATTGCTTTCCGGAGGAGATGTCTCGTTCGTTTCGAACAAAAGATTCTGGCAACACCCCAAGCAAGAGTAACCCAGCAAACAGCTGGATGAGGTGTTCAGAAAACCACACAATCAGCTGTGTGTAATTTATTACATGCAAAATGGTGCTGAGTTTGCATCGAAACCCCCAGAAACAAGCAGATAGGTAGATGTGTGTGCAAAGCATACACGAAGAAGATTACTGAATGTAGCAGGGTTGCTTGGAAAAATCACATTTCCCTAAGTCGTCACAAGGGCTTCGAAGTGACCGATGGTGTCCGATTGTAACTGTGATACTACCCGTCGTTGTATGCACAAGTTGAAGTGTAGATGCCGTATGCAACTTCGATGCACAGGAAAATATAACTCTAGATTTCAGAACTTTGGGACTGTTTGGAGTGGCAATTCTTGCTACAAGCACCCGACTTGATGAGAATTCATATCAGAAGGGCTAGGAAATCTACCGCCCTCCAAAGTCTACACTGATTATTCCGGACTATTTAATCTCCTCGAATGCAAATACGACTATGAAAATCGATTCACATTCATATGTAATTCCGAACGGTAAACTTGTCAGTAAGCGCGATATTTTCTGCACGTCTGAAGAATGCCATTCTGCGCAGCACAAAATAACACATTGACAAACGCGAAAATTCCATCCAGTATGACGAATATCTTTGGAAAGTCAACTGAAATTCGGAGGGATAAACCGTTTGATCACGTTTACTTGTGGAATATATATGCAACCGTAAACTTACCACCCGTTTACACGGTGAGCAACATACCCCATAAGTCAGTTTTCCGTGTATGTAACAAACATTACTGACTTTGCCTCGGTAAACGTGTTGTTGAACATTTTTCCGCTTTCATAAGTTACCACCTAGATGTGTCCGCGCTTACAGAGAGTGTTCTTGTGCGAAAACGTCATTCACAAATTAAGTGTATGAAGGAAATGATAGCATAATTCCGGCTCACATCTTCACCAACTTTTTCTTTGTAGACAATTCAGGCACAGCCTAACTGGTTTATTTAGGTTACCATCAACTATCTTTCGAACAGAAAGTGATAAACGTGCTTTCGAAATAAGCTGGCTACGTTATTCACCTTATAATTTACTCAGCGGTAAAACTGTCTCGTTTTTCTTATTGTCTGCACATATGAACTCCGATGCAATGTGGTACAGGGAAATATCGATTTCCTTCTTTCTGACCACGATTGCACATCGAATTAACCTCGTGGAGCATCCCAGTAGAATGGAGACACGAGCTATTCAGACTGTACTTACTTGACTTATTAAGATATCACACATCAGTTGGGCAGAAGTCTAGCTTGTAGTGCTGGTTCTCGAATTTCTACGCCCGAGGTTTTCCCAAACTTATGCTACCGTGAATCGGAAGTCGCAGGGAGAAAACGATAAATCTGCAAACAAACTTTATTTGTTGATTTACTCACCGTTCACAACAGACTTCAGCGTAACAATTGAGGGGTGCTAGGGTGTTGGACGTGAAAGCACCTTGAGCACAACCGCACAGCAGCCGCCAGAGTGGAAGAGTGCGTCGACGGAAAATTCCACTCGACCTTTAGAATTCAAACAAGCGTTAGACTGGTTAAGCGGCTTTCCTAGCGGTAATAGCTCAACATTTTTATCCTAGTGAACGTAACCTACAGGAGTAGAGATGGTGCGGATTCATTACACAGCTACGAAAAAACTGCGATACCTATGCATTCACAAGGTAATGTGAACCGGCGCGGTGGTATTGGCAAGGCAACTCTCACGTCGCGGGGAGTTTAGAATTTTGGGGACGTTGAAGGTGATCTCACTACAAGCTAATAACGTGGTGTGCTGTCCGTTATGCTTACCGACCAACAAACGATTCACAGAAACCGATCAGTAGTGATGTAACAGTCTGCCATGTTTGTTTTTGGGTGTGATGTTGATCTGTTGAAGTGTGTTGGTTTCCACCAACTGTGGATTGTTAAACTTTGTGAATGTTCAGATTAAGGCTGCAACCGATCCTGAATTTTTATTCTGTCTTTTCTACATCTTAGTCCACACTGTTATACTCGACCAGTCGAGATGACAGCTTTTTTTATTGACAATTTCCTTCGTTTTACGCAATTAGCATTAACTCCTCTACATTTTACTTGCATCTAAGGTTTTTATCAACTCGTTCATGAAGTGCATGCATGGCATTTTTCTGTTGGCTACAAAAGGACTATTCTTGAACGATTCAGTAGATCTTACCAAAACCTTTAAGGCTAAATCCTGTTTTCTGTTGGCCCATCAAGCCGTTCTGTTGTCTAAGGACTTGTCGCGATTCTGTTCCTTACTGGTGTGATTTCTACATTGTTTTTGTTACGCCGTTCCTATTATATACCTATCACATTTACGATCCGTCTGTTGCATTAGTTTAGACTGCGTGGGTTACACTGTTTAATGTTTATTTGACACCACGTATTATTCAGCCTACTGGTTCCATGAAGCCGAAGTTTGTCACACTCACCTTGTTTACTACTGCTCCATTCAGCACCGTATTAAACGAGTCTCCAACCTTTGATACTTGAACCAGTTGATTCGGTAGCACGATTTATATAATTTGGCGTTAACCATTCGTTCGATCAACACCTATTCACGCTACTGATCGATTTCAATATCGTACAAAATCAATACTTTGTTTAATCCCTCTTGAAGTCACAGCACATGTTTAGACGAAGGATAACCACGCAAATAGGGTTCCGTCAAAAAAGTGTGGTATCACATTGTAGACATAGTTTAGTGTCAACGACCGCAGCTAGGCAACATCATCAAAGCTGTTTCTAACTCACACGTAGGTCACCCCCCACAATCAACTACGAACAGTAGAAGAGCCCTTGACTGCAAAACATTGGCACACCACCCTTATTTGTCAAAGCAATGAGCTTTTGAGAACTAAGTTGAAAACAAAGTTGGAACGCAAAATGTTGAAACCTGAACTGACTTCCAGTCGACATCTATAAGTCTGAAACAACCATTTTCCGTTGTTAATGTGAATAGAGCAAACAAAAGACTGACATGATACGCTTTATGCTCGAGCATATTTCGCTGCATCCCTACTGGCGAATCAAGATGTACGAAATTTCAAACTACAAAACAATCGCAAAAGATCAACGTTCAAAACCAGTTTGGTTGTTATCAAGGCAGTCTTGACGTCAAAAACCGTTCGTTTTGCATTCACAAAATGGAGTGACGGTGCCCGGTTGCAATGGCCTCGATATATCGTAGCAAACGTTTGTTTCGAGTCGAGAACAGAACACGTTGTGTCATCAATCGGTGCTTGGCAATCGATGACGCTGTTCCTTCCGGGTATTTGCTACCAAGTTGCCTGATTGTGTGACCGTTTATGGAAACCATCTCTGTAAGCGTTCGGCAACCCAGGTTTCAAGCTGACGCTCAGTCATGCCAACATAGGACGCTCCGCATCTACATTTGTTTGATTTTGCGAACTGAAGCGTCGGTTGCTTAACCGGGGGCGTGGGAATTCGAATCGGTCTGTACACGACCACTGGTTTCGCGGCAAAGAACGTCCGGATAAAAGCTGATCTTAAGCGTTGCTCAACTATTCGACACAGTCTCCTTTGAACGGCAGTTGTGAAACTATTGTCTTTTTAGGAACAGTGGGTTGAGAACTATTTTGTATACTGGTCGTGTTAAATTTTCTCAAAAATCCTCTTGGATGACCGTTATCCAATAAAGTATGTTTTATTTGACATAGTTTATCATTCAGGGTGTCACTGGTACGAACCGTCTGGCATGACCAAATAGCGTGCATACTAACCTTATTTTATACGCTGCTAAAACAAAGCTGTCAAGGTGCAGGTACTGACCGGTCTACGTATTCTTTCCATAATAGCACGTTGACTGGATCCATCGATTCTTCTGATCATGTTGACACTACCTACTCTCTGGCACTGCTCTTCTCTCGGGTTTAGCCTATCGAATTCAATGGATTCTGAATTGCCACTGAGTCGGTCCATTTTTGAATTGATAAACCTTTCCTTTATTTGTACACATATCTTTTGTACACACCCTTCTTCGGTGTTACCACATTTTGGCCACTTCTATCAACTGAGTGATTAGGCCGCCACACTTACTGGTGTAGTGAACGCTTGGATGTAAACAGTTCATTTGGTGTGGGAAAACTGCTGACAGCATCTGATCGTCAGTGACTATAAGTACGTTGCCAACATATCAATGGGGGACCACTGTCAAATTTCTCTGCCACTTACTTTTCCAGTGTGGCCACAAAGAAACCGGCCAAAACTGGATCAAGCGGACTGCCAATCGCAACCTTATATATTCGACGTCAAGCCTTGCCTTGAAAGTTAAAGCTTAGGTTAGATGTGTGCAGCAGTAGACACTCTGATTCACTTTGCGGGATTGGAGTACTTCTGATGTGAAGTTATATAGGACAGCAGAAAAATTGATGGTTTCTTCCAACGGCAGACTTGTTCAGTGAAGCCATGTTTGTCAGACGTGTTGAGATTTCCTAACAGTGCGGCTAGATGAAAACTCTTTCAGGTACTACTTTGTCACAGTCTCGTATTGGTTTCAGTAATTTTGTCAACCATTTGGCCAATTTAGGCTGTGGAGAGTTGGACGTAGACAACACTGATCTTAGCGGAATTCCAGACTTGTCCACTGTGAAGAGCCTGCATATCTGAGGAATCTGCTTTCCACAAGGTTTGAGGTTTTTGAAAGTGGTGGCGTCTCCAAAATTACCTTCAAGTAACAATTGTAATACTTTGTTAACCCACCTTTCTAAGTCTGTTGGGTTCAATTTTTTCGCACATCACAAATCATGGGCGATCACCGAGGACCGAATCCATTTTGTCAATTTAGTCCGCACGATCCATTACTACTGCTCTGGATCCTTTGTCAGGATGAAGAATGATCAGATTTTCATTATCACGTAAGTGTTCAAGAGCATCGATATACTCCCTTGTTAGAGGACATCTCTGACATCTAGGGATGATTTTGAACTAGCTGCTCGTAGAAGTTCTCAAGCTGAGCCTGTGTCTCTAGAACATTTAGTTTGGTGGGGAAATAGAAAAAATAAGCCAAGTGACAACACCTGCAACTTGTCTAATTCTACTGAGGGATAAATTTATAGCAAATTTGTTTGGGTCTTTAGGAAACTATTAGAAGCTGGGGCACCTTGTCACGAGCCAAAATGCACTAGCTGGCCATTGTCACTTAAGGAAGGGATTCGGTTCACAAATTGCTCCACTACCTTCAGCGGCACATCATCTGGGCCAGTAGCTTTCAAACTTTTCAAGAGTGTCTATACGAAAGAAAAAACTTCATATCTCTGCGTGGAGAAAATCGGTGAGCGTCGGTTAGTACCTGCTCGTGCAGAAGGGAATGAGGCAAATTCCGAAGAACACGTCCGGGAATAACCACTGACGACAAAAACCACAAAACGCCAAATTCTGAATGTTTCGCTTTTTGACCACACACGTTGGTTAGCCACGTCATTGACGGATTGGATGTCGTGATAATTTTGATATTCGAGTATATGGGCGATATGAGGCAATCATCTATCAATGACAATCAGTAACGGTGTTGTAATCAAGGATGTCTACCACTGTTTGAAGGTCCGACAAGAACATATCACTAATGAAAACCAGTAATTGACAGTACAGTGCTGAGAACTAACTTAAATTGCAAAAAGAAGCGGTTTACCTACTGGTGGTTACGCTGTGGATCGGGCAGCTCGCTGAAGAGGTGGTTCCAATTGATTTCGACTGCATTCTTCACAAACTAATGGTTACCAATATAGATGAGCTCACATGCTGAATCACGTTCTCAAGATTATTTGGCTGAAAGACTACTAACTATAGAACTATCATGCCTAGTTGGGTGTGTTGGAGGAAGCAATCTTGAAACAAACACATGAGAAATTTCGCTTGGCACATAAGTTCAAATGTCGAACCGTCGTGTAGATTAGTACTCTTCCCATCCATACGTAGAACCAAATTTTGACTGGCTGCTTACATTAGAATTCCACTCACAGTCCCTGTCGCTGTACCGTAACTTGAGTATTATCCTGTCTAAGATAGCCCAGTATTCCGAGGTGGTGATCAAATCAAAATCTGAAGCGGAGCCATAGTGTAATAATGAAAATCACCTCACGCACCATCATGACTGATGATGGAGCTTAGAAGACGATGGATTTTAGATACTCGCAAATGTCGGGGTCACTTTGAACTCTTCCGTCTGCACTTAAGCAACTTAATTGCAAATAGAAAAATCGGATGCCAACAGACACGAACACACCTGGATTTGCAAATGACAGACTGGTAAAACATGTTCACAAACAGTTTCTGACGTTGTGATGTATGTAAGAGTGACGGATCACTAGGATTGATACTTCCATGATTACTTTTAGGGGTAGTTGTCTGACCGATTGTTTTGATCCAGGTTACGGTAGCGGACAGATTAAAAAACGCCCATATCTCAGTCGTTACACATCGACATGGTTGACGTGTGCCACAGATTGAAAAGCCTGGGGGATTTGGAAGGTCAGTTGCACATGCTTGTTCTGGAAGAACAGTTGATAAACCGACAGCCGAACAAAATGAAAGAACAGCTTGAGCGAAGAGTGCAAATAAGAATAAGTAACTGTACATACATGCACATTTGTCTTTAGGCACAGAAGTATCCATTTTCAGTTGTCTCAACGGCCATTATTATTAATATTATCATTCATAACAGCTGTGATGGTAATTGAAAATAGAAGTGAAAGCTCGAGGTGGCTAGATTGTTGTGCAGAGTAAAACAAAACAAGATGATACGCCGTCGAACGATAACAGTCAGGATCAGTGAACAAACAGACAGAATCGACAGATCAGGTATAAGCAAAAAGTGATGTATCGAAAAGTTGCCGTAGATGTGGTGAAATAGCGACGAATTGGAAAACCCATTTTCTCCCGCTTCAACAACAGCATAATCAAAACAAACGATCCGTTGTGATGGCGCACCTCAATTCTGTTCACATAATGTGGCCATTCGTTCTCATAGAGCCCATACAGATATTGTGGAAGATACGCCGAAACACGTGTTACTGACGAAATGTCCGGACCGGTCCATTCTGGCCCGAATGTACTACGAACGAGGCTGAGCGGTTGATCAACAGTGTCAGTACAAGTCCTTATGGCCCGCCAACAGATAAATGTTAGAATTGGACATTGGGTCATCACTTGGTCTGCTCTCAACGATGACGTTCCTTGTTGGAGAGAGAATGAGAAAAACAAGGAAATGAGATAGACCTCATGAGGGCGAGCGATCCACACATTCAGAAAGTCCACGACAGATAACTTCTCTTCGAAGCAGAAATAACCTACAGCAGAGTACGACACAGTGTTGCTAGTGAACGCTGTGGACAATATCCACAAGGCCGTTCGAAGTATTCACAAGTGATGAAAATGATCACATCTGACAACACCTTATGGACGCATCAAATAGCTGGCACGTGCGCACAGATACTTTCTGGGTTTTAATCAAAGTAATCTAACTACACGAATGACAGTTGCCAAAAAATGTTAGGTCGAAAGTCAAGTGAGCAGTCACTGATCAAGTTCGGACACGTAAACTGATCGTCTTATATTTCGTTCACTAGAAGAGTAGTTGGAAAATCAATTTGTTTCGTCACCATTTTTCAGAAAGTTGGTGTCCACAAATTATGAAAGTGCCGAGAACGCACGACGCCCGAGTGTTTGAGACTTACTTATCACAACCCAGTAGCCGATAAATGTGTTTGTCATCATTGATGTCCTGAGTCAGCTGGCAAGGCAGGAAAGGAGAGAAAATGTTGAAAAAGCACGCGAACAGAGCAACGGGCTCGAAAAGCGTAATTTAAGTAACCAATCAGCAAATGACAATGTGAAAGGACAGGTATTAAGGTGTACGTGAGATGTCCGGTTGTAGAGGACCAGGCTCACTGAAACTCAGAGAGTTGGAGACAAATGAATGAGACTGAGACGGGGGAAAATGCAAGTTAGAAAACGCGCGTTTCACCTGATTCATTCAACTGGCGATTATTATTGAAATAAAGATTGCATCTCGCATCGTCAGCCATATGAACGTACGGAGGAGATAGTACCATGGGAACCGCTTGTGAGAGAGACTTTCCAGCCAGCCTCTTTCGAAAACAAACATTAGACTCGAGTTTCGCTCTCATTAAAATTCGACAGTATTGCATATCCTTGTCATGGCCGGGTTTTGAACTCCGGCCATTCCAATCATGAGGCAACCGTGTTGACCACTGCACGACCGAATTATCAAATCTGAACGCTAAACCACGTTCGCTTGTGAACAGTGATCAGGTTGGCCGATCGTCTCGAGAGGAGACATAGTAACTGTCCTGTTAAGTCCAATCGATAACCCTGCGATTAGGACTTTCAAGACAGATAGAGATCACTGATCTCATTAAAACTACTGGGCGATATATTGGCTTACCCACGAGTAGATGGGGATTCGGATTATTTTCAGCAGATATCTGTGGTTGGTCTCTGAGACTACACTAACTATTCTGGTTATCTGTTTTTTGGTTTGGATGCACGAGGTCTCACTTGACACCCATGTAGCCAAGCCTCCAGCGTAAAAGCCTGGGAGTACCTCACATCAAAGTATCTCTTGTCTATGCGTGATTCCTAATTTTCGTTTATCACGTTTTACTTACCGTATCAAGACGCTCCATTACAGACAGCCGCCCAGCTTGTTACGCAAACAAACTAACTACGCCTCATTCACACGCACCTCACCATTCTTTAGACTTGTACTCCAATTTCTCTCATTATGTGTCGTCAGTCCATATCGAGTTATTGGTTACACAACTGACCTATCGGTTTATCTTTCCAGCTCATACCCCGACCTTGCATCTGGCTCTCTGTTCTAAAAGATACAATGATGTCACTATGCGGACAACGACCTCAACTGTATAGTCACAATTTGATCTCACTAATGAAACTCAAAGGACATTCACAAACCAAATTTCTGCAAAAGTGAGTCTGTCCTCTTCTCCATCTACCTCTTCTCTCTCACCCTGTCACTCATTCCAAAACGGTTTTTTCCTATAGTCCACAGCGGCCTCAACGTGGGTTTGACCACATGGACCAGTCGCTGGAAGTTTTGTACTTCGTACCTGANGATTATTCGTCGGTTACTACAAACAGTCCTCATCGTCATCACAAACGAACCTAAGTACTACCAGTTCAAACTCTTGAATGTGTGCATAACAACTTATTTTGCGTTACCTTTGGTATGTGCGCTGGATTGTACGGTACACTGTTTTTTATGTGCCACAACCCTTGATCATTATAATGCTGAGTCTTGCAAACGTTTGTTCGGATGTGTAGCTTTTTCGTGGAGGCGTAGTACCTTTGAAATGAAACACCGTATATTCAGGAGCAATGTGTGTAATATATCCCTCACTTCGCATACGAGCCAAAATTACTGCACATTTTGTCGGTCGACAACTTTCAAACCCTTCCTTGTCAGGTGACTCGATTAGAGCGGAACTGATCGTCGAATGTGACCTTAAACCTGAGTGCTAAGACATTTATGTCGGTATCTCGATAGCGTTATAAAATATCCTTGACAGCAGGTTCACTGCTGAATAAGACTGTAGTCTGTCGGTGAGCATTTCGAATGTGTCCGCATCAGCCTACTGTATTGATTGGAATGTGTAAATAAGTTGATCGATCTCCGATGGCTCCATTTCATTTACATTTCGGTTCTTATATCCGCAACCACTTTGCTTTCTATATGCTTGCCTAACGGTATGCTCGTGATGCTCCCGTGTATGATGTGTGCAGTTCACGTACATGAATGATATATTTTACCCGTTATTCTTACAAAGTATAATTAATATTTACGTTATGTAGGAGAACCAAACAGCAACTTTTACCAAAGGTTTAGGTGTTTTGTGTTGTCCGCTTAAAAACGCGACTAACACATGGCTTCAGCCACAGTGTGGCAACTACATCGACAGAGTCACTCATGCCAGGCAGGACAATAGGTAGAGGTGTGATAAACCACAACCTCCTGGTCCTCTGGGTTGGGAGTTGGAAGAAGGTTGGCATCATTATCCAGAAAATACACCAATTCTGGTACGCTGCCACACACGCGCTACCCTACAGTACAGGTTCTGAGCTGAAGGCTTTGGTTCAGAACCCTAATCGTTCTCCTGTCAAGGTCGGGGCCTCCTAGCAGTTACTCAGCTCACATACAACCATGACTATTCACAACACCAGTAATTCCACACTGCATCGGCTGTCTCACAGTATAAACCGGGTCACCCCATCTGCTGCACACAGCAAGGTAGGGAGGTAGGCGAAAATATGCTACTGCTGACCCCTCCCTGACCGTCCTATCAAAATGAGCACTCAAGCCCCTCCCGATCCCCACTTCTGATGATTACTCTACAGGTCCCATAACAGGTATAGCTAATCACAGCAACGCTGTGTCGGTAAGTCCCACCTCTTGCCATCCAGCCTCAGTTCCTCTCTCGTCCATTGCGTAGATCTAGAACGCGAATTGACATACGCGCTTTCAACGTTTGTACTCTGAAACAACTAGGTCAACAGGCTGCTCTCAAACGATCGTTAGACTCGTTGTCGACGACTGCGGTGTTTCAGAGACTGGAATACAGGACAGCAGTCAACCTATGACACTAACATCACCCACACTATCTGATCGGTACTGATTATACACTTCGGGTGACTCGATGGCTTCCGCTACCGGTCAAGCTGGGGCAAGCATAGTCCTCAGTACGACGGCCGTAGCCGCATTAGTAGACTAGGTACTTGTTAACAGCGGACTGCGCCGTCTGCTTTGGCAGGTTCTGTTATGACCAGCTTTAGATTCAGGACCTTCAGAAATCCTTTCACTGTGTCTGCCTATGCTCCAACAAACTAGTGACGCCATAGTCAAAGACGTCTTTTACTCGGATCTGGCTGCTCTCGCTCGGTCGTCTTGATGAGGTGGAATCTCGTCTAGATAGCATGTTTGGAATAGAATCACATCGCGCGGATAATGGCGAGAGACTGTAACAGCTGTGCACCGAGTACAAGCCATTTTCAGCCAGCACTAGGTTTTAAATATCGTGCACAACATCGCTGTACTTAGTGCCTACCTTCTCCGAATCAGGCCTGGTCTGAGATGAATCACGTACGTGTTAGTTGTAGGTGGCGGAGCTCCATTCAGAACGGTCGTTCTGGTGGGTACGTTATCGTTTTGTTCTTACTTTTGTTGGACAAGGACCTCATCGACAACAACGAGTGACTGTTGAGAAACTGCCTATACCGTCGGCAAAGCGTAGGAACCAAGCCAGTTTAGAAAGCTGCCTTAGTAGTTCTCACCCCGAAGATCCTAATAGTTGCTGGACGCAGATCTCACAGGCAACTTATGAAGCAGGTACCACAGAATGCATTGTGGTGTTTCGTGGGTTGTACAAACGTGGGACTTCAGAGAAAGCCCTGGAGTTGTTAGAAGCCAGACGGAACATTCCTCCTCGCAATTCATACAACAAGTCTAGGAGAGATATCCGTGACAAGCTGGGACGTACCCTAAACGCTGATCGTGAGGTTTGGTTAATGGAGAGTGTTAAGGAAATGGATAGTGATTTTGCAGCAGAGGACACTGGCAGACTCTTCAGGCTTACCCGTGCTGCTGGCTCCGGGCGAACGTCTGTCAGTGAGACAGGTGGCACACTTATCTAAAATAAGTTCACGAGGTTAAAGCGCTGAACGGAACACTTTGAGAGTCACTTTAGCTGGCCTCCTGCTCCTACCGTGTTGCCACCACACACTTGTAATGTAGCACCCTGATTGATGGATTTAGAACCTCCCCACTGAGAATTATAATTGTATTTCGGCTCCAAAACGCAATAAAGCTGCTAGTCCAGATGACCTCGTGCCGCTACTTTCCAAAGAAGGTGGGTAAGCGTTAGTAGAAGCCTTGACTCGGTTGTTTCAAATTGTGCGGACGTCTGAGACTATCCATCCGTGCTGGGGTCATGTGATACTGGGAAATAGGAAATTCGAATATCCCTAGAATTCGTACTTGGATCGAAACCTCCCACGCAGGTAGTAACAAGACCCGGGTGTTGGTTGCAGTAAGCCGTTGATATTCATGAGATGAGAAGCCGCATTTATGGATGTACAACGGTTTGTGAAATCACAGTCTGGCATTGGCTGATCGTATTAGCACATGCAAAGCCACGAACTGTAGGTTAATTAGTAAAGTACGAAACGAATAAATTGGCGGTCAACGGAAGATGTAACATTGAGACTGTTCGTCGAATCCTGATGTGGTATCTTTAACGCGACATTTCGATTTGCCGTTTGTCAGATCTTCTGTTATGTCGGGGTTTGAATAAGCAGTGAGTCGAGTAGATTTTCGCCACACTTTTCCGAACGCATTCACTCTGGTCAGCATCTACCATCTGTTGTCTAATTCTAGACACTAAAAGCCGTCGGCATGGTCCTAGGAGCTCAAATTGATGGCTAGCGGAGACAAAAACGACCAGTTGTGATTGAAGCGTGACTGGGATCAAAAAGTATACCATATGCAAGAGTTTGAACTCACAAATGGTATCCATGGGTATTCGGGATAGTCACCGTAATACTTCACACTGCTAAATTTCGAGAAACACGGTTGTTGTGGTGCTACTAGCCGGTTACTGAAATGGGGACAGAGTTGTGACGATTTTTGGTGTACAATTTGATCTTTAGCTCACGTTACGGTTTGTGGTGAACGGTCCGACAGTTTCAGCACCAAGAGCAGTCCACTTCCACCATTTTTGTTTAATTTTGTGATAGATGAAGTGAAGTCTGCGGCAATCACAAGACGCCAGCGTGTAACTCCCATCTAGTGGAAAATGGCGTGATCCTGATTATGCTAATGATAACGTGTTGCTGTCTGACCCCTCCCAAGCAACGCAAACAATGTTAGACGCTATTTCGCGTTCCGAAACTACTTTGAAATACGCTTTGCAGCCTCAAGATGCAAAGTGCCTCTGCAAGATTGTTGTGATTACGCAGATCTACTGTTGTGTAACGAAGTTATATAGGTTGTTGAGCGGTTTGTGTACTTGGCAAGTTGCATTAACGGTGGTGGAGGTGTAAGGAATGGAATGGAAGCGCGTGCCTCTAAGGCTAAGGCGGTGTTCACTAATTCAGAACACATCTGACAACAGAGGCGTATCCCTGCTGCTTAAAGGTCGTGTGTGAAAGGCGACAGTGTCAAGTTACGGTAGTGGGAATTGACCGTTCGGGGTAAAAGACGTGAACCGTCTTCACATGTGTGAACACCGATGTCTGCGTTCGATCGTTCGCATCGTGTGGCACCAACGAGTAAGCAACGAGGAGGTTAGGAATCGGCTATTTGGTAGTGATTGTTCAACCGATTCCTCTGTTCAGTCGGTACACCTGCACAGACTTGGATGGTTGAGCCATGTATTAAGGGTGCCAACTGGTCGTCCGTCACACCGAGCTCTCTACCGATGCTTCGGTCGACTGGTTTAACTTGCGAGATGGACATGTGATGATGTGGCGCAGATAAGTGAAGCTGTTCATGAAGAGGTTGGCCAGTATGGGTCGGGTTCGTCTGCCAGGTTAGGAACCTCGCTACTCACAGAGTCGGTGGCTGGAGATGTCAGTGGAGATAGCGGCGAATCGGGCTTAGTGGCATGAATGTCGTTGTTGTGTGGTCGAGTTGTCTGTGAAATAAGTGTAGTTTAATGACGCGATACAGTGAAAGTCTTGAGGAAGCTATCTTGCGGATGATGATTTATTTACGGTTATAAGTTGTTTGTTTGTTCACGAGATCTAGACGCTTTGGTGTTTACTGTTTCAACATAGACGTATTTGTACTTTTTTGCTAATTAGCTCCCTTTCCGTCCCTTTCTTTTTCTATGGTGGGTTTGCTTTTTCACCTCTTCGTGTTTGTTTGGCAGTTTAGCATCAGTGCGAATCACTGGTGTATTGTTTTGTATGAGGACGATGAACGGATTTTGTAGCAAAAGGAAATAGAAAGCCCAGAACAGTTATTGCGTATGAGTACAATGAAAGTCGAGTATCGAGTGATTTGTTTTCTGCAGTAGCATAGCAGAGAGAGCTCGGTCAGAGTTTCTTTATCTCGAATGAATACAACGTGATGTAAATAAAAACAGTGAGAATAATTTCCACTGTGACTCTCAGGTAGTGCGTCACACGACCGTAGCATATAAACATCGTGGCTTATTTGCCTCCAAGCATACGTGAATTGTGCTATGTGTACGTTCAACAACACCGCAAGGAGAACTTTTAAAAAGTAAACACCTGAACAAAAACATTTGCATATTCGCCAACAGAAGCATCGTTGAATATGACTGAGGTCAAACGCATTCGACACAACACGGAACACATGTTGATGATGTGAGGATTTAAAAGACGGGATATGAAACCTGAAATATTACGTTGACCATCAGGTACGAAGTACAAAACTTCCAGCGACTGGTCCATGTGGTCAAACCCACGTTGAGGCCGCTGTGGACTATAGGAAAAAACCGTTTTGGAATGAGTGACAGGGTGAGAGAGAAGAGGTAGATGGAGAAGAGGACAGACTCACTTTTGCAGAAATTTGGTTTGTGAATGTCCTTTGAGTTTCATTAGTGAGATCAAATTGTGACTATACAGTTGAGGTCGTTGTCCGCATAGTGACATCATTGTATCTTTTAGAACAGAGAGCCAGATGCAAGGTCGGGGTATGAGCTGGAAAGATAAACCGATAGGTCAGTTGTGTAACCAATAACTCGATATGGACTGACGACACATAATGAGAGAAACTGGAGTACAAGTCTAAAGAATGGTGAGGTGCGTGTGAATGAGGCGTAGTTAGTTTGTTTGCGTAACAAGCTGGGCGGCTGTCTGTAATGGAGCGTCTTGATACGGTAAGTAAAACGTGATAAACGAAAATTAGGAATCACGCATAGACAAGAGATACTTTGATGTGAGGTACTCCCAGGCTTTTACGCTGGAGGCTTGGCTACATGGGTGTCAAGTGAGACCTCGTGCATCCAAACCACAAAACAGATAACCAGAATAGTTAGTGTAGTCTCAGAGACTAACCACAGATATCTGCTGAATAAATGAAATCACGCTGGACAATCGAGCGACCGATGGCAAAGGAAATCCTAATGCGAAAGCTACGATGAAACGTTACTTGTATTCATTCGAGTTACGGTCAAAGTAACGTTTACATGGATACACTTTGAAAGGACGCCATAAATACGCCGGAGGACGACAATCACGGAGGTTGACGCTGAGCGTCGAAATATGTGAACGCGTGCTCGCAGCAAAGTATTCAAGGAACAGAACACCCAGCACATGAACGCACGCATAAACGGATCTGGATGGTTCGATTTACACAGAGGTGCTTCGCTCAAACTTACTATCAGGACAAAAAACAATCGCCAAGTATAAAATAGAGGTTATGGTTAGTTTCATTTCATTAAGGGACTAGACATGCGAATTGGAAAACAGAACTGGTGAAAAATGGAAAGCAATAAACGAGAGGTGACCCGAGCTTGGACTTACCAGTTCAAGTGTGCAGTCGGCAAGGTTCATAAGACTGAGAAAATAAATTCCGTCGTTTGTTCCGAATAAAATCACCTGACCTAAAAACATGATAGCATTAGATAAGCATTAGGATCAGAAGAAAAAATTCGTGCGAAGCTTAGGAATGAAGTGTAAAGTCCAATAAGATTAGAAGTCAGCGAAAGACATAAATCCTGATTTTCTCTGAGACAAGATAACTCAGGTTTCGAACACAGAGAGAATCAGTGCAACCAACCAATACATGTGTACCAGGTATTAGTCAACATTTGTCAAAACAAGAAGATATTATATAAGCACATAACGTCGCAGCACGTGTGGTCTATGCGCTATGACGACAAGCGTTCAGAATGTGAGGATGACGTTTTAAGTCTGTCTAGTTTGCTCGCCAGTTTTTTTTTAGCAAACTACGAGCACGGTGAAAGAATTGTAGAAGAAGCCATAAGGTTCGTTACATGCTTCGCGAAAAGGGACACGTAGTATGCCAATAAGCTTGCTGAATACACGACATAGGTTTCAGTAGCTCCAGGAGGGGGCGTGATGAAGACGCACGTTTACCAAACAGATGATGGCGGGTTCGAGTCCATGTGCTGTAACCACACTTACCCAGGTCAGTGTAACAGCATGTGGTATTTCACGTCAAACTTCAGCCCATGACTTATGGTATGCAACCCAGAAATGTAAGCTCATCGAAAACGTTCACGATGCTCGATCACTGCTGACTAGACCAAGTGGTTTTGACCGGGTGGGCGCAATAAGGCAGTCCGTGGACGCTTATTGCGGAAACGTGCAGGTGCGCGATCAATAACTGAGGTGGTGAAAACGTAGTCAACGTATGTGAGTGGAGCAGTTACCGTACCGCACGCTGTTCAGTATGACTGTTGGTGATTGGAATAAATCGCAAGACGTCCACTTGGTGGCGTGAACACGAGCTATATAAGCCTTGATTTTCTCTTGCGAAGTAGTATTAGTAGGTTTCGTCTGTCCGGTTGGAGATTTCGGGTGCATCCACCGCACTGAACGGAACCAACTTTGCGCATGGCAGCGTCGCACTCAAGTAGAGGGCCTGCATGCGTGCAATTCCAATGTTTCATTTGCTTGGTACATTGGTTGTTCGGGTATTAGTTTGCTACCTTATGGACAACTGTCGGGATCAACGGCAATCCACATCATTAAGGTACTTCCAGGAACGGTTCAACACTGAATGTATGAGGATGACTACATTCGTCAGGAACATAGAACAGTACAAATTGGCCAACTACAAATGCGGTAGTGTCCACAGAAAGAATTTGATCCTGGAATAATGTATCGAACTGCATTAATACTGAGAAGAAAATCGGCAACAGGCAAGGTAAAAGATATGAATCTGCCTTACTGACAAAAGACCGTCCGCCTCAGATTCGACGATCAATTTGCCTTGAATGTGAGAAGATGACAAAACGTTTAACAATCGGCGACCTCGAAACAAGAGGTGAACTAACAGTGAGAAAACGTTATCAATCACCAAGATTTATGCGTTAGTTCGCCATCCGGTACTAGGAACCTGCCAAATGACGTGCAAGTTTACTCGAACAAATGACGAGAAATTTATCAAAGAACTTTGAGAAAAGTGAACGGAACACGTTGCTATTGAGTGAAGTAACGAAGTTGTAATGCAGTGCAGACAGTACTTTTCCCTAGCTGATTATCATGGTTTTAATACATCATTTTTCCATCGAAAAAGAGTGAAGTAAAACTGAGATTGCTTACAGCCACCGCCTTACGGTCTGGATCTGTGCGCAACAAAGAGTCTTTCCCACTTTTGGGATATGGAACACTTATACCGAATTACCCACACATACTGTGCAAGGATCTTTTTCCACGTGTTTGATATCATTATCGACGCTATCTGCATTGATCACTGACGGATTTCGTGTCATCAAGGCCGACACGTGATATCAAAAAAAACAGAAGATATAGAGATGGTAATGGAACACATTGTTGTTGCTAATTATTTCATTAGATCAACAAGATACAATAAATCTTTGAACTGGGATAAATTCAATTTTCCAAACATTAAAAACAGTTAGGGAACGAACTAGGGATGTACTAAACTGCCACTAAACTACAACATGCAATAGAATATATATATATTCTATTGCATACTAATTCCGCATCGTACTTAATCAGTTCTTCTGAGTTAGTATTTCCTGTGCAAACTCGTCACACTTTTCAAAACCTGTTGTCTGTAGTTTAGTATATCCCCAGTTTGTTCCCTATATATATATATATATATATATATATATATATATAATATGACTGACTACCAGCAAAATCTGTGCGCACACATGCAATCTAGAGGAACGATGCAGGCGAGGAAGATGGGTAGGTTGAACTATGGGTGGCCTTAAACATGTACGAACTCGAATGTCGCACCGCCCAATAGTTGCGATGTTGCTGCCATTCAAGATAGCGGTTACCACTCAATGAGATGAGGATACAATGGAAGAAGTCGACATACAATGAAACATTAACAATTCTTACACCGATGAAAACATCTCACACGTAGACAGCGGTAAAATTTTGATTGGGAATCCAACAGCAATTTACTGAGATAAAATTCTAGGCGGATGAACGTACAACGGATCGATAGTACGGTGAAGAGTGAGAAAAATAATCCATGAACATTCTGGATGATATAAATATACCGTTGGTGTGTAAACAAAAAGTGAAACAGAACGAAAAGGCAACTCACTTCGCGTCTCCGGATTAACCCACGTAGCTGTCGCATTAACCTTTAGTGGGCATCCCTCAAAAAGTAACATAAAGCAGGCCCCCATCTGAAAGAGAAAACGTCAGACTGAGGCCTGAGGGATGAGCACCAGTTAAGGCAGTAAACGTAACAACCAAATTACATGTAGATAACCATATAGAGTTAAAAACACGTAACCGTCATCATCATCACAATTTCACTAGAGAATACGATATACACATTTGTGTATCAACATTTTATTTCACAACGGATCCTAGTGTAGATTTGAAACGTCACAATAAATACCCAACGATGGGTGTTCGCCATCTTAGGGGATCAATCAAACGACTGGGAAGCTATTTGGAGATATGCACATTTATACTCACGAGAACTTTAGGTAATGGTGGAAGGCCGATTCCAGAATCGAGCGAATATTGACGAGAAGCTCGGCTTTCTTCTTCCTGGTTATAGTCCACTTTGGGCGGGGGTGGTCGAGGTGGGGCCTCCGAGGCTAGGCTCAGTTGACCAACGTCGTTAGCGGGACCATAAGACCGATCATGCCGAATTACTAAACTTGGGGATTGTTCATCACGGTCCCCATCACTACCCAACTCCTGCCGGACGCCATTCTCAAAGCGAGAAGGCAAACGTAAATCCGTAGGCGTCTCCACCGTTTGGTATATACATGAATCACTTGCGGATGGTATAGATTCCTCCAAAGCCATACCTTCCTGGACAGGCGGTGGAGGAGCACGACGTTTAGATCGAGTTCGTACAGGTGGCTGTTGGACCGGCAGTTGCCCCGGTGTGTCTTGGGAACGAGACATCTGCTACGGTGAAAATCGATGTGGTGTTAAACGAGGATTTCCAGGCAGCGAAAACTATCAGCAGATACAACAGTTGCTTGAATGAAGTCTAAGTTGAAATGAATCATTTAACTTAGATAAAAAGTAGGCATAGTAGAGAGGAGCAGTACACAATAGAACAAACAAAATAAATACAACCAGTACAGCTGTACTCTGAATGGCGTTCATTTGCATCCAGTTGAACCTGCAAAGTACAGACTGGTTGCGGCAACCTGGACGTAAAAAAGCTGTTTACACTTCCATGGTCCGATCAACCGGAATGTCTACACAACCAACTGCAACCGGCGTATGATCGATGACGAAAGAGATGTTGAACTCACCGTTTGAAATACATGGAAACAGTATGTATTTCACAGCCTCTGTAGAAGAAGTCCAACTCTAATTTCTCATGTTTTTTATTCGCTTCATTGAAAACGTGAAAGTGGATATCAGCGTTTGTAAGCTGTCATACACGCGGGGATTGGTGAACTATGATTCCAGAAGAGTAGTACAAATCACCCCGTGGCTACCGGTCGCAACTAGGGAAGAATGAATGACGACATTATCACCGACTGGAACGGATCCATGAGTACACATGACGTTCTTACATATTAAGCACATTGCGGAACCGAACCACACTCAAATAGCACTGACCAGTGGGAAGCGCCCGTCTGCTACTTTGTAATTCAATGTGTTCGATGGAAAGTTTCCGAAAGAGTAAATTAGGTAGTCAGTTTCTTCGATCAGAAAAAAACAATTAATGATCCACAAATGTACGGCAAATTTTCAGCGGAATTGATACCAGCTTTGCATGACTGATTAGTGTTTAAAAGATACAATGTACAGCACTCTAGTGGACAAGTGTCAACTTTCAGGAGGAGAGTAGCACTCATTAAAATAGCTTGTTGAACGGCGACTTCCAGCTTGTGCGAGAAAAGAACACATTCAGTAAGCAATGCTAGTTAGGAGTTGTTTGCATGTAAAACAGTGACAATGTGACAAAACGTAGGTGTTACAGTTGTGGAGACTTACCAGTCGCTTTCGATTGTCCAATAGCATATTGTTGGCCCTTGCATCAGGAGCATACCTGAATAAAAAGGCGGGAAAAAAACTTGCTAGCTAATACGCACTTGAACATGCAGACAACAGATTTTTAATTTTGACGGAACAAAAATACGAATGCATACAGCACCGGTGCTCTACACGGTCAAAACAAAGAGCACGATGAACAAATATGGTCGGCAAGTATGACCAACTGCGCAAAATGCACGATATGGTTAAAATGACATGGAGGCGGAAATTGTCCACCAAGGTGGCGAACAGCGATCCAGATCGGCTAATCGAAATCAGCTTCAAAATACTACATACCCATCGCATTGTGTCTAATATGTCTATCAAGTAAGATTCAACAGGTGGAATAGCCGAACTTTCAAACAAACTGAGCTGCATGTTATCACACCAAATTCCTGGCGAAATCAGTGTGGAACAAAAATAGACAGCAACAGCAGGCTTCGAATGTCCTATTAGAATCAGGTGCCGTAACGAACGTGGAACAACAGGTGCATAATTACAGCACGGCTACAAAAAACAGAACGTCATACAACATGAGCACCAACCAGTCGGATTCCACACCGTCAGTTACAGCTTGTCTAACTGAAAGTGGACGATTCTTGAGACTACAGCCGCGATAGTGATGACTCCCCGAGGGATCAAGCCACCATCCTTCGTACTTCCTACTCGGATGGTGCATCCAAGGTAACCCGCATAGTGTGAAATGTAGTACGCAGAATGATCCGAGAGGAACAGCAGATTAGCTACCGTTTCGGTCAATGCGTTCAATTTCAGCATTTAGTTGATCTGAAATATGGTATCGGATTAGCTTCATCATAAGCCTACACACCTGGGGAATACTGGAAAGTTAATTAGAAAATAACGGTTGTCAGTTTAAAGTGCCTTACATTCAAATCATAAAAACCATCCAACTTGAATAGAATTAGCTACGGCGGATTGTTGGGAATTAGCACAGGCGGGTAGAGGCTTTTCACGCAGGAGTTCAGTTGGTCGTTTCAGTCTGGATAATTCGGCGATTCTGAGGAAATGTGAAGACATTCTCGTTTCCACTGTCATCAAAGCGTCTCAGGAATTTCATTCCGGGAACGATTCAAACTCCTTGCTATATTGCTTACGAATGGGTTACGCGAAATTCCTTACACACTTAGCGTAACCGATTGCTCACCTTTGAAACATCAAGTGAAGCCCGTAACCATCGATGGAACAATAAAAACCCGGTGGAAATGGCTTTTTATCCAACAAACCTCAAACGGAGATTTCACTCTGGGGTTTCAATTCAACGATGGGGGCAAAAATTAGTTACCAATATAAAACATCTTATGAACGGATTTCAGGAATCCGAAAATCGGACGATGTACGAAAAATAAACGTTGTGCCAAGAGTGAACGGCACTCTTCCAACAGATAGTGGGTTTCGTAAACGGGTACAGTTGAATGATAAATTGAGTAACATGCGAGGACAGACACAAAGTAGCAAGGAAGACGCACTAAACATCGATCACGACGGATATACAAGAGTCAGAGACTAAGAAAACCGTTAAAACTAGACGACGCGGCATATTAACAGGGCCACAGTAGAGCGACTGTAGTCGAACTCCAGTAACCCAAGATAATTTCGTAAAAAGATTGTTACCAGAACATAGAGGGAGGATTTAGGTAGAAACTGAGTACCAATAGCGAAGGACATACGGTAAGAAATGTTGACACTTCGTTTACTCATATCAGTCGCAAATGCAAAGCATTAGCTTTGATGTAACATGGGGGTAGACACAACAAAAACAGTCAACCCTTGGGCTTCTAAACGAGAAGACCAGTTGTGGTCAGTTTCAAAGCAGAAAAACTGCTTGAATCAACAGTTTATGCACACACAAGACCGGGTGGCGATTATTGATTAGCGGTATCCCGGAAAACGCGAGCAATTTCGTGTCTCGACCACGCAATAACACGCCACACTTGTTGAGGGGGTCAATAGTGCGGCCTGCTTCCATGACTGGCCTTGCAACAGATGAGGCCAGTTCCCGTTCTCATGCTTTGTTGTCATCATCTGTTGAGTCACTGCACCCACCACTTACTTGGGCATATGTTCAGCTATTCACTGTCGTAAGCACTGATCTGTTTTTTCGATCTGGGGGTCACCACAAATGCAAATAAACTGGTAGATTACATAAGAGAGAGCATGGGAGTAAGTTACGACTGTGAGAAAACTGAGCAACCCTTCGAGTTGATAGTAGCAGACGCCGGGTACGAGTGGGCCAAGGAAAACACCAAATTGCAACCTGCGTTAGCTATCATATGATCAGCTCTGAAGGGTAGAATTAGCCGTCAGCTTTCTCCGACGCAGGGTCAGTCAACAATCGACGTTCGGTGTGTGTGTGCATGAACGACTGACTCAGACAATTTGTCTGTCAAGAAAATTACAACTACTCTTGTTTTGAAGCCCGACGGTTGACCGCTTTTGTTGCTAAAATAAGCACACTGTATACAATCTGACGTACTGTTCTTGACTGATAGAAGCAAACGTAATGTCAACACTTCGCGCTGCATTTATTCTTTTCTTTATTGAAAGCTCATAGTTTTAAAACAGAACATCAGAATCGACAGACCACAGGAGTGAAATAAACGTTGGTAGTGTGCTCACTTAAAGCCGGTAGACTTAGTTTACTAACACGGGGAAGGCTACATACGCGTACACAGTTTACCAATCAATAAACGATCTTTATTGGTATCGTTACTAAACATGACTATGCTTTCTGACAAACAAGACTGGTGTGTTGCCACACGACCCGATAGGTGGAATGTACAAGAATCTGAGAGCTCTCAACAAGTCACGTTATGGCATGTGAGAGAAAACAAGCGACTAACAGCATATGCACAGGCGAATATTCCTGACAAACAGTGGAATTGAATCACAGAAGACTGCTCAGCGAGTTGACAATAAGTTATTAAACGAGTGAATATGATAAGGTGACAAAGAGAAGCAAAATGCTGAACAGCAATCGAGTTGTCCCGCAAGCGTATGTAACGCAGCGCCAACTTGGATACTCCAGTCTGGACCAAGGCTAGGAGATGGTACGCATTGACCTGGTGCATACGACATACAAGCAAGTGAAGTAACGGTAACTTTGCTGAATCAACGGAACGAGGACTACCGTTGAACAAAAAACAATACACAACCAAGCACACCCTGTTGTTGTGGACAAACACCGTACAGAATTGTCAGTTTACGCTAGCTGAAACCACGAAGGCATGAAATGGTAATTACAGTCTGAAGAGGGTTCGAACGCTCAACTATTGGCGTTGTATTCAGAAACTCTTATCCATACGGCTGCCAATCCTGCGAGCAGCAGTCGTTGGACAGTTTCATAAAAACTGAACATGAGCAGGCGAACTAGGGTACATTAAAGAAATGGTGTCGAAATAAAATAGGAAACCGAATATGATGCCTAGAAGTAGAAAGATAGCATGAGTTCAGTGTTATGCGTGTCTTACTGACTGACCGACACACCTCGAGTCGGACGGGCGGAATGGAATCGCAGCAGATTATGAATGGTAGGGAGAAAATCGAGTTGAACCAACTAGAATAGCTGAGTAAGTTTGTACCCGCTCGATTGCACGAGTATTCATTCAAGTGAACGAACTATTAAGCGGATGAGCAGCACAGGCGTAGTTGTCACGGAACTTCTCGATCTTCCCAGAAATGCAATCACATGTAACAATCATCACCAAGTCACAGGTAGCACAGTGTTTGATGAATGCTGTGGGTGTGACAATAATTTATTAATCGATCAATGTGAAGTGTATCAAACCGATCGATATATGTATACAGAAAAATATAGACTTACCTACTGCCGTTTATTGACTGATTTTCTGGTAGCTCGATACAACTCCGACGTTTTTCAAAAGCATCCATGACCTCACGTAGCAAATCCTTCCAACAAGTGAGGAAAAGAGATGTGTAACTTTAAAGGCTAACCTAAAGCCCTTCGCAGAAATATGTATACCCATATGTTTACATATATATATATATACCGAGGAAACACGATAAAATGGGTTAGCCAGCAATGGTGTACACGCAGGCAGGCCTTTGACTGCAACATGCTGAGTAGCGTTCCGAGTCAGCCAGTTGAGTCCGTACGAATGCCCAACTTGAAAGTGGCATAAACGGATTTCAGTGAATGGACGTTCTTAATTGTGTCACTGATCAGCAATATGACAGATTTGATAATTTTGAAAAGACCCATCAGTGAAACAACAGAGATTCAGCTGGATTTCGGCCAACAAAAGAACAGTATGCCCTTACACGATGAGCAGTCTGCCAGTTGACAGATTGGTTTAGGTGAGCGAAAAGGTTTACAGTCCTAAGCAGACTCATAACACTACCAACAGTAGGTAGTCTCGATGAATGGTACCCATAGCGATGAACGCTCAGCTGGTATGCAACAGCTCGGTTGTGGGCTCTCAACCTTGTTTTACACCGATGTTGTCTTCAGCAACTGACTGCATTTGCAAAACCCGTCAAACAATTAGTATACCGCTTTAATTTCATGTTGAAACGACGACTGCAACGTGGAAGGGCTTAAGAACACGGTTTGTGAGAACTGCTTTGAGCAGGTCAAAGTAAGGGGAGGGTGCACGGTCAAAATCAATCTCATCAAACAATCGTTTGTGGTGAGTGAAAAAAAGGTTTCGGCAGTGCGAACATTTGCAGCCAGAAAGCCCGTCGGATAAATTTCCTCACGTTTCATACGAATACATTTTGCGAATATTGCTTGCCTGTCATTAAACGTGCTATCCATTCTGCTAGTCATTCAATAAAGTTTCCTTGCTATTCCATTCTGAGGAAAATAATTGCAGAGAAAAAGAGAAAAAGCGCACCACACCATACAATGTATAGTCGATGAGGGGAATCAAGGTGTATATTTATGCTAACATATGTAACACCAGAAAGACCTCCTGAAATGGCAAACGAACCAAAAAATGTCCCATAAACCAATCAGACAGGATGAAAAAGAAGTTACGCCCTTTTTCCGTAAAGAAATGACCAACAATTTTCTAATTGATATGTTTTGTAAAGGATGGTGTTGCAATTTAAAGACAATGCTAAGACCCGAAGGGGCGTGCGCACACAGTTTGGGCCAGACTTTCACTGGCAACTAATTGGTTCATATAAACGCTGTTGGGGAACACTATGCTGAGGAGGGGCAAATTGGACTTCAACTGAGTAAAAGTAGTCGTGAATATGAATAAATCGCGTGGAAAAATAGCCTACCAAGCATAAGAGCAATTTTCCCGTTAAACCGATCACCTAGCCACTTGGCGAAATCGTGCGAACGGAAAGTATGCTGAACTTGAAGCGCATACTGGTTGAATATTCCATTGCCCTGAGTGAATGAAGGAACCTGTTGATATTGTTGTTCAGTTTACGGTATCAGATGATCCATTGATCACTGCTGAATCCCATTCAGTTAGCCAGCCACCATCTTACTCAACTCGGTCCAATAGCACCACGCTAGGCACGCTGACAGTCAGGAAGACGATAGTGTATGCGTGTATAGGTTCAATGGTAAAAAAAACTTAACGATCGCCCGTACATTTCCACATTTTAAAACAGTAGCGCTCCGTTCAATGCAACCGCTGCCATCCGGTCAACGGAAAGAAGTGAGTTAGTTCCTTTGGATCACAGCACTAACTGCTTCAGCCACGAGGACCTACTGGGAGACCACTTAGTGTCAATACTATCCGCTCGTAAGGACCGGATAAGTTGATGCTCAAAATCAGTAGTGAAGCAGCGTACAACAATCCAAGTCATCTTACAGTGGAGACACTACCCCTTTCAGGATTGATTCACATTAATCGCGTTCTCCAGTTCTATACAGTTGTGTTCAAAAAGGTCGAATGATGACATACACGGTGGGTGGGTGTAAACATCAAGTAGCCCAGGTAAACGATAATGCAAAACGAGCAAACGCAGGTGAAAATGCATTGAATTGAGGGAGAGAGAGAGCAATACCAATGCCAAATGAATCTGAGCAGTCGGTTTGTTCACAGGTGTGCATGTATGGTCTATGCAGGCCGAGAGCTGGAAACTGTCATAGCCATTTTTGCCCAGACTTGTGAGCTATTAAATTGAACACTAGACTAGCATCAAACTACGCTTGTTATGCACGACGGGCTATCCGACTAGGCCAGTCAGATTAGAAATGGCAAATATTTTCAGTGGAAAAGGAAAATAATTCAGGAACTAGACAAACACACCAAACATTTACTTTCTTTCACATAATCGGGAAGAAGGCTGACAGAAAAATCCATAAGAACGTGACACCTGCGACCAAGTGTAAGTGATGTTCAATATATCTAAACGGAAATCCCCACCACTCACTAGTGGTTTGTGAACTCTCAAGACAATCCATTAAGGCTGAGACAGCTCCCGAGCAATGCCATAGTCGTACTAATATCGCAACAACACGTTGAACATAGAAGGTGAAAATACCGTATCAAACTAACAAACTGAAGTTTCTAATCCGTTTAGAATTTTACGGGTCTCATGTGAACCCTTACAGATTAGAAAAGTCATATGTCCGGATACCGACTGAGAGAATTTACACCCCAGAATACATGTAGTCCGTCAGAGCGGATTATAGGATACAATCTACTTCAAAACACAACAGGGCAGGGCAGACTTGGTAACCCTGTCGCACCTTACACGAGATGATCGAAATCGAGGATATCCTGTGTGTCAAATCGCAGTCCGAGGTTTGACAGTAAATTGCTTTGGAGACGTTGAAATACTTCGGCGTACCCTTTTTCGGTGAACAGTATCAGCATACAGCTTCATCGACCGAATCAAAGGTCCTGCAAAGGTCAACAAAGACAATTGCTGGCCTTCTATAAGAATAAGAGTGTGAAGATATAACTAATAAGGCCACGGCAAGGGCAAAAATCACGAATATGTTGCTCAAGTGCTCGATTTAGTCTATGAATTACAATGGTCTCGAACAGCTTCGACGCGATATGAATCAGGCTAATCCCTCGGTGGTTTGCATACATTTTTTGAACATGGAAATATCAACAAAATCCCAGTCATTTGGAACGACGTCACTGATCTAGAGTTTCCGAAACATAGTCGTCAGCTCTTTGATTAAAGCAGATCCTCCGTCTATAAAAATGGTAGAGATGAGTTCGCTTAGGCCAAATTCCCTGTAACGTTTCAAGAACGTGAGAATTCTGAATCTGAAGCGGGTAAGCCTCAAGCCAACGAGCACGGAGGGGGATTGAAAACATAATCAACGACACCAATCGCCAGTTGAAGTGCTGTTGAAAATGCCCAGCCCAGCGCCCTAAATGTCGTTGAAGCCTATGCATAGACACCATTGAATTCATCGGTTGTGTCGCTCCATCCAGAGGGACGAGGAAGGCATTCGAGAGTTCCCGATAGCTGCGGCTTGTTCCACCTCGGTAGCACAATGGGCCAATCATATCGCCTGATTCTGTTGAAGTTACACCCTGAGTTTGTTATCTAAAGTATACCGTTGCTAGATGTAATCCTCCGGTGAGAGTCAAGAAGCTAGATTAACTGCCCAAAAAGCTAGAGGTTAGCATCTGAACAAACCCAGGTACCACACGACGTGACAGAAATGTGTCAAATCGGTGCTTCTGCTAACCATTTCTAGTTTACATTGACATCGCGTGCTATAAAAATTGGGCCTGAATGGCGTCCGGTGAACGTGACCTTAAACTAGAGGCAAGCGCTTGTATCCCTGCTAAGTTAGTTAACTCATTTTGTGTTTGATAACGAAGTGGCCTATCACCGAAAAGCAGTGCAAACTGTACACACGCGAACGCCTGATCAGGATTCACGTAAGTGCGCCAGATTGACAGTCTACGAAACAGGCAAATCATTAACGGCAGACATGGTCAACCTGTGCTAACGACTGACTTGATGAAGGAATTCGCAAGGTGGTGGGTTGAGGTAGAGACCGCCGAAACTCAGTACTCCATTGAAACATGCCGCAATCAGCACAGTGCTGCGACAAACGTTCACCAGTGCCTTCTTCACGAGTACTCTAACAGTACTCACAGCCTAATTAACGTTCATCAGCGCCCAGCTCACTTACTGCAGCATTCAATTCTCCAGCTAGAACTGTACTGTGCTGTACTCTTCACTACTGTGCTGCAGAGTACGTGCGCCACAGTCTGAAGAAACATGCCGTAACAGGCTGTGTTTGGAATGAGTGCTCCTCGATGCCCTGACAGTGGCTTCTAGTTTAACAACGCAGAGACGGCTGTTGACGAACATCGAACCAAGTAGGGCCTCTTATGCGTACGCAGTTACAATTCCAAGTAGTCCGACCAATAGCTTCAGCCACAAGGTCTACAGACAATCGCACACAGCAGGCGCATTGTGGATCAGCCGACGAAGATTGGGAGTGTAACACTGTTCAGGAATCCTGAAGCGGTGTTTCAGCATGACAACACGATGGCGAAAGTTTCCAATGTGCCGCGACAGCTGCTTGCTGTCCTATCTGCATATGCGTTTGTATAGTGAAAGTGTCGGTGTCAAACGGTTTCCAAGGGTAAGTAGGGGTCTGCTTTGGTCAAGCGAACATTTCATCAGTGCTTGGTACACTACTTGAACACAAGATTGGGGGATTATAAATAAATAACCCTTTAAAAAATGGGACAGAAGACGACCAGAAGAACCTCGAACAAGAATTGAAGAGCCAAGGACAAAGTTCACAATCGTCCGTAAACTAGTCAGCTCACAGCTGTTGTGAACGCAGGATCTTTTACCATTGCTTCGGCTGAAGAAACTCGGTACGTTGTGATCGTGTTTTGTCGGTAGGATTGTTTTTTCTTGGTGGTTACGATTCGAAATAGTTCACTCCGACACTAGGTTAAGATCTACATAGAACAATCCACGGATTAAGCATTAGGATTGGTGGAACTCCGGGCTGCTCTTACTTTGTTTCATATTTAGATTGGTCATAAACGAACTAAGAGAAGATCATCTATGTACACACTACGAGAATGCCAAAGTATCTATTTTATCTCCCGAGAATCTGACTGACTTTGACTAGATCGAATAAGTTTACTGCCTAAAAAGCCTCAAGCGATACACAGCGTTAGTCAGTGATACCCAGTCTGCCCAAGTAATGGGAATGTGCCTGACAATCTCAAACTGACTTGTGTATCTTCAGGACTGCTGTGGTCATGCATATTTAATTCTAAATGAAAAGGTGCTGATCGACTTGCAGCGATACTAAAGACGAGATGAATGTGAACCCACAGAGTAAGGGGTGCAGTGATATCTGAGAATCAACTAAAAAAAGGTTGCAGTAGGATATTGAAGGAGAAAGCAGGCATTCGGGTTTTGAGGCTCGAATGATGATGTTGTCCTTGTTTGTCTTCGCTGTGATATGAAGACAATTGACAAAGAAGCAGTGAAAGTCACAAAAATACGTTAAGCAGATGCCGCCTCAAATTTACCGGCTAATCAATTTCACCTTTGTAAGATGTAAGCCAAACGGTGCTAACTATCCCCGTGCGGAAACTGGAGTTTTAGAAAGCTCTCCCATCTGTTCCCTCTATACTAGGAATTGTGTACGTGATTGTACGACAGCTTTATACAGGTATCAACCACCAATATGCTGCGAATGATGATACTGAGAAACGATATACGCTTCTTTAAACCGTCGGTGGTCCGGACACGTTCGTTAAATTCCAAAAGATCGCTTTCTGTGCACTTCACTTCTGTACCACTTGGATTAGACTGGAAAGGAAAACCAAATAGTTAGTGGGAGGCGCACGTTTGAGGGTTAAAGACATTAACTTAACGGCTCAGTTTCGTAGGGTGTAACCGGTATTCAGGCTAGGTGGGATGCGTACCCAAGGTTGGGAACAGTTGGATATGACGTGAAATCGAAGTACATGACGTCCCTACTATGAGAACTTGTGTTCCCTATGCAGCTGGAAATCCACGTGATGAGGTGGCTGCACTGCTGCCGAACATCAAACTGACAGCGGTAAGATAAAATTGATATGCATGATTCGCACGACAGAGTAATCTCTGGAAAGTTGGGTCGGCGATCGTAAGAAAGATAAATAGGAGGCCAAAATGCATACACTTACATCCGAACTTCCGTGTAGTAGTGGACCAGTGAATAGTGCCGATTCACCGACGCACGACAGCCCTTCACCACCAGCTACCTTAGCCGACGCCTCGGCATCAACGGGATGAGTGAAATCGGCTCGCAGTATAAGTGGTGGCGGTGGAGGTGCAGGCCTACTGGGTCTGTGGTTAGCTGCAGGATTTAGTACGGTGACAGCAGATAATTCAACTTCGCGAGTTCCGTCAATTGAAGCGTCAGATTCCGCTGAATATGGTCGTACGGAGATGGACTTTGGTGGAAGTGCCGGTGGAGAGTCACGGCTGAATTCCATCAGGTTCGACACATAGCGAGTTTGACCGACAGTACCGTCGGCTGAAATGGCCATGGTGGGATCCGCATGAATTACATTTTCCGGCTGACCATCAACGCTGGTCACTTCTGATGATGAGGTAGATGAAGCGGCCGGTACCTTCGTGGTCACAGAAAATAACACAGCTTATCTAAAGACGTACACACAGATGAGTTTGTGTTTAACGACCGCCGTTTGATTAACATGAACATCATGAAGTAGATGCTAACCGCGTAAGTAACTTCAACGGACGTTCATCGTGCACACGAACATTAGATCAGCAAATTCGGGAGAAAAGAAATAATTCAGGATCACTCGATAAACCCTAATTAAGCCATTCTTAATAAAAACCTTGATTGGAAAATCGTTAAGGAAGGTGGGACAACACAATGATAGAGTCGATATCGGTCAGATTCAGAGCCGAGTTCCAGTTTACCTGACCACAAATACAAATCGAACAGCACACACTTGGCGGTGGCTTTCAAGCTCTGACGGATTAGTTAGTCTGAAAAGAACTCACGAACCCGAACCTCGAACCCTTAGTCGTACGCATCCCTATCACGGCTAGGGTTGAACCCCAGCCCACGTTCTCACGGGGCAACTGTGATCAAATGTGAATAGTGTTTACATGGACGACTGATGTATCAACAATGTCCGTGACTACTTGGCCGTACTTCGTGCACTGTTCAACAATGTGTAAAAGACTAACTGGGAAGTTTACCACAGCCTGAAATCTGTAATTAAGCGTCTTATGCATGCCAACTAAATACGCAGTTTAGAGATAAACAGTTCACCCATGTATTTCTCATACACGACTTGGCACGGCAGCATCCGACGCGTGAAGTGATCAATAGATTCGGAGGTCACGGGGCATAATTTAGAAAGTGACAGATTCACACGGACGTTAGCTCAAATGGACCCGAACATGAAACGAGGTTAGTTGCTGCCTGGTGCAAAATAACTGTCAGTCCATGAATTATTTCGGGGCCTCCACAGCAATTGCTGTATCCTCGCTTCTATGAAAACGAATCGGTCGGTTAGTTTCATAGCCCTGTTCCTCAAGATTAAGTCCACATAACCACGGTAGGTGTGTAGAATCGTTCCGTGCTTCCAAACTGCTTGACGAGCATTAATCGGGACACAAATCGGCTGCGCACTAGAAGTGGTGGTTTTGAGATCGATGTATCAAACTTTGGAACGTCTTATTTTAGTCTGGAATTTGGACATCAGGATGTCCATCATCACACAGATCGACCAGTCGCCATAACAATGAGAAAGGGACTCAGATGTGACCTAACTGCCATAATTGTGCAACAGAAAAATACATAGCACTCAGGTGGTGATTCAACCAGAGCAAGGAGAACAGAACTGTGAAAACAATATACGCACAGCCTAACATACACCTTTGCATAAATAACAGTGTGCTTTGATGTCACATGATGTGGATTATATAGCAGAAGTAGACAAACAATCTTTCTATGACTGAACAAAAGCCATTCAGGTGAACAGTATTCGAACCAGGACCTTCTTTAGGTTGAAATTTCGTGTAACATACAGGCATACAGTAGACTAAAAGGTATGATCGCACCCTGCTAAGTGAACAACGACTGAGTAACCGTTTACACCACGTATATGTATATACATCTTTGAAAAAATACGTTCCGGAGGAGTCATTTATCACACATTACTTACCCGCCGAAGTTCTTATTGTTTGAAACACCGACAGCCATTCCGTCAAAAACCTACCGTAAGTTTTTGAATCACAGTCGCATGTTGAAGATGAGTACAACAAAATCATAGGGGGACACAGCATGTATAATGATCGCACCTCGTAGTAGACACACTATTAGGAGGGTTATTTGGAGTACATTTGTTAGGAAGACCAACTGACTGCCTAGACACAAGTAACAAACATGACACTGACCATCAATGAGCAGGCGCCTCTCGAGTGAACTGTCGCTGCTGATAAAATTGAGAGTTCTGACATTTGGACAAATGCACTAAAGTATACGGCGGATCGCTATGTTAATTCACAGATCAAAGGCTGTTACTCATCACATAATTAATACCGCATAATAACGCCATATAATAGTACGATACAATGAGTACCACCTCATGGAAGAAAATTCAAGAAAATAGGATAACTGTTATCCTCAGTCAGTGAAGTGATTGAAAGGATAGGTGAATGATGCGCTACTTACGACGAACAACTCAGGAAACTCCTTTGCAAACATATCGGAAGATAGATAAGATGCTTTTTGATAGTCAACATTAAATTCAGTAGCGTACATGGAGTCCAAGTTTATCAGTGGAATGTCATGATGTTTAGCGACGGAAAAATTAAAGTTAGACAGATCGACTATAAGGAAATACTACTGACCTCACCATTGAGTTGTCGAACTAAGTGTCACCAAACAGGCCCGCGATACACAGGTATACCTTTGGTGATTAATTTGAGTAAAGTATGAGTCTTGAAAAAGACTCAAAATTCAATGGTCCCGAATAAAAAATTTGAGAGTTTAGATGCGCAGAAAAAATCAGACGGCCATTCCCGAACGAGACAATGCAGCAATACACACGATGAGGTCAAGAGAATGTAGCCAATTTTTCGTGAAACGGTGAATGTACTGTTGCCGTCTCTGACGACAGTTGGCCGATCATGCACCACAAAAACGCCAGTCTGCAGTCTATAAATCGAGCTGAAGTGATCCGAAACAACGATGAAGCAATGCAGACCTAGAAACCTGACGATTAGTGGTCGGAAGCATGACGATGTATAGATGCTTCAAACAGGAAGGAAACAATCCGCTTTGCCAGACCTCTCTTCCTGAAGAATAAACATTCGGTGTCCATACAGTTCTGTGGTAAGCATTTTGAGTAATGAAGTTACGACGGAAAACTCGCGGGTAGTCTCGGTTGTAATGTAAAACAGATCAGCCCTCTAAACCATAAGTTGTGGATACCATAGTAGAACATTCTCAAAACGGCCACCCTCTGAAAAGTACATCATGCAACCAGTATAATCCCCAAAAAGTCATAAGGAACATCAGGTTTCAACATTATACCCCGCATAAAATATTCAGCATTAGACAACGTCGGCGTTTTTCCCAAGTAAATGCCTCATGTGAACGTAATGATACGACGGTAAACATACGAACCAAAATAAACCAGATTACAAATCCTGGTCGAAATAAAAGATTTGCACTAGTGACAAGCTCTGGAAAGAGCAAAATCCGGGTTTAGTGTTTCCTTCCAAAAGGGAGTGACCGGACACAGAGGTTGCGAACAAAAGGGAGTATAGTTCACTTTACTTTGACCAAATTCCAGAATACTCACCAGTGATCACATATTTACCAAGTGTTTACCGCTGTCTTAACCGTTCGCACAAGTTCACCTACAAATCATAGTGAGGACTTGTCGCTATTCGAAAAGCAATTTTGAAGCATACAACAGAAGCCGGATACATTTCTGACCACTTGAGCATACAGTCTCTCAGCGTAGTATATGGTACACCTGCTGAACTTTGATAATCGAACTACACATAAGCCACTTGTCCGCTTGGTGTAGATTTTGTGATGGAAATGGTTTCAGCACCATATGAGTAGAGCTGTCAGTCAAACCTTAAGCGTGTTAACGGTAAACTAAACACGTTGTCTTGTTAACCTGATTTATGATAGGAGTGACTAATGGTTTCTACAAGGAGGTAGTGGATTGTAGATAAGTCGTCAATGTGGAATAGATAAATGTAAAAGACACGTGGCGTCGAATTAAAATGGTCGCTTGAAGGAGGTTGCTACAGAGTGAGTTCAACGTAGAACAGCATAACCAGAGAGTCTTGGTGTGACGTGTATGAAATATACGTGCTTTAAACAAAACCAATTACAATGTAGGAGATCAAGGTGCCATCAGCACACGAAAATGACCATGTAGCCTAGGCATAACAATCACAGCTTGCGAGCAGGGTGAACGAATTGCACTGGTCAGTGCATTATCATCAATCATCATAGACAGTAATACATCAGTAGTTCACACTGATGCTTAACTGCCACAAATGATTAACGCAAGCAAGAACGTTGCCCAGATAACCAGAAACGGCGTGCTGTCGTGTAATTTGAGTCACAGTGCCAAACGTTAGTGAGCTCCAGCATCAGCTCCAGGAACGCCATTCAAACAGTCCGCGTCTCATGGAGTCTGTGAAGGAGGTCATCCCAGTGCCTTATCGTAAAGATAGGAATCGATGTCTGAGGCTAAGACTGAGCAGGTGAGTCATCAGTTTTTCAGACTGAGGAAGGGGATTGACTGTGAACAAAGTCGAAAGGTATGGCGGATGCTTCAAAGGTTTGGATACAACCTACGAGATGCATGAAAGAACGTTGGTGACTGGCCTTCAACACAGAAAGACGGCAAAACAACTCAATCAGTTAGTCTTCCGTCTAGATAGGTCTATTCAGTCAAATCTCTTTCAAAAGATCTTCAGTCTAGCCCCGGAAACCGTGATGTGCTGTAATGTGCAATTTTGTTGACTAGACATAGGTGAAACCTGGCCTGTTAAAGTTATGTTGTCATAGTTTCAATACTTCCGTTTTAAACAATCCCGAGACACATACCGCGGGATATTCCGAAATCGTAGGACTGTCTTGCAACTGCGCGTTCGACAAGAGGCGTGATTCGTTAGTAGGCAGCACATGCCTAATGGAGACAAATTGTGGGACTGGCTGTTGCACGCGAGCCGGAGCAGCCGGTGGGATAGCCGTCGAAATCAGCGGTGGGGGAGAATGGACAACTTCATTACCATAGGCGATGGATGAGGCTGAGTGTGAGTCCAGACCGTTCTGAGTGGTTAGGACGGGTTTGATAACTGGATTAGGATAAACGGGCTGGTTATACGCCAAGATTGGCTGGGGAACTGGTGCGGGCATTGGAACAGCCGTGACTACTGGTTGGGGCTGCTTGGACCGTAGTTCAAGTTGACGTTTGAAGTTCAACAGGCGTTGGGTCATTTGGGTTGACAGATTTGGATTGGTAACAAATGTGTGCTGTTTGGGAAAACAGGAGGTAAAGCAATGTGGCGTATGGAAAACACAATCAATAGATAGTATAGCCACAAAAAACGGAGACTCATCAGGTCCGAAAAACATTACAAAAAAACCAAGGTAGTGTGTGCGTATAAGTCAGTCAGATGATTTAAAATGGAAAGATTACCTAATAAGTAGATTGAGAAGAACAAAACGTTATAAGTGAATTGTAATACTCAACGTTTCAACCACCTCGGAGAGGCTTCCCTCGGAGAGAGAAAGATTACCGATTGTAAAAGATTTACGGATAATGTCAATGACTATCGAACGTAACAACGGTCCATGATATCGAAAAAATGGCAGACATCCACTTAGCAGAACAGTCTATGGGATTACAAAAAGAAGGATAAATTATTTTCCCAATTTTTAGAGGTTTAATTCAGATTAACAAAAGCCAGTTCATTCCATACTACAAGAATTAAATGAATGAAACGGAAAAAGGTTAATACACGTTACCTATAAAAACTTTACTCGCAAAATGAAGGTCGCCAGTTCGAATCTGGGCTGGGTATGCAAACCGAAAGAATCCATACAAGTATAAGAACGCCTAGGTTGAGTGCGGACATTGAAAAAAAAATCGTTAGTGGTAATTCCGATTCTTGTGGCCAGTGCGAAACGATGAGGTAAGGTGAACTGGGCTCATCCACTACTCACAAGTGACACCAATTACCTAAATCGTCTAATACGAAAACTGCCAGCAGAGTGAACATACACAAGCTGCTTAACACAAAAGTTTCTGAGGTTCATCCAACGTTACACTTATTTTTGTAGCCGGTGAATCTAAAAAACAGGTAGTAGATTACGAACGAGCATTCAAGCATTCAAGAACATTTGCCCCACAAACAGGTCAACTAGAAGGATCTATAAGGGTCAACGCGCTGGGGATTGGACAATAACATTTCAATCCGATCGGTTGGAACTCATCATCATAGTGTGAATCATTATCAATGGCTCACGCCAAAATAAACACGAATAAAAATCTTGAAGGGAGTTAGTAATGGAGGAATAGTCTAGTCATACGAACAGTGACGATAAAAGAGGCGATAGAAAAGCTATGGAACGGTTGGGGGTAAAAGCTAGAAACCAACGGAGTGAGCACTAATAACAAATGCTGTTCTGTATGCAATCTGTTACAAATAAGCGTGCCAGATGGACAATCTAAGCAAACAGAAAAGACAACACACCGGTATCGAAATGATCAGAGTGATCCACAGTGACAGAACAAACTCTCCTTGACATGATGAAGTCGGGAAAAGAATGAGGAAACGTAAGAAATTGGAAGGAGCAAAATGGTTAGTTATTAATGAGAAGCATACCGTGAGCATTGTGGCCGCGTCCGGTCTACGTCGTTCATGTTTGACTAAGCAACACTTGACAAATGAATGAAAACGCTGTGACCTGCAAAGAGAGAAGTTGGAGAAAGAAATGTTTGGTAATAAGTAAAACCCAAAGATAGTTAAATGAAATTTGGGTAGCAGAAGCTGTAGAACCTATGGCTGCAGCATATTCCAGGTGTTTCGACCACGGCTGCACACAATGCTAGGTACTACTTTACCAGGTTATGAATAAGCATGTCTTAAAACAATTAATAGGCGTTCAAACTGAACGCCTCAATATCATCCAAATACTTCGTAGAACCCGAAAAGTGGAATACAACATGAGGTGAGTGCGGCTTGACATGCAGCTCGAACGTGAACAAAAGGAGGACTTCCGAAGGGGGACACACAGCAGCCACTGTGAGCAGAAACAATGTGTCAGCTCGGCACATACGCCAGATGAATAAACACCTGATCGATAAGCCAGTCTTCCGGTCTTGCCATAGAAACAAAAAGCACAGTCTAGCGAAAGTCAGTTGTTGATTTTAAAGATCATTGATGACCACCGCGGCTCCTTAGGTGATAGGTCGGTCAGGGTATGCGCGTAGAAGGGTCCGAGGGATAAACCAGATGCCCATCTATGGACTTGCCTTACTTCCAATTATGGTTCGGCTGTTTGTTTACGGGGCGTATGCATCTTGTTGTCAAATGATTGAGCATAGATACAGTTGTATAGTGGCTAGGTCCGCTCTATTTCCTCTGTTCTTTTTTCTAAACGAGAGTCTGGTGTTCTTGTATGAGCGTATGGTGGTTAGGCATCAGCAGGAACCACCGACGTATTGCTGGTTTTAAAATCTTGATGAGGGTGAGTCAAGACAAAGCAAGACTGATAGGGTATGAAGCCCCAAATGGAGACAGCTTATGTAAGCACATTCAAAGTACACGGGCACACGACACCCAAAGGACATAGAACAGAAAATGTGAAATCAAGGCAGTTAAACCAAAGGAAGCATCATTAAACTCTTAGTTTGCAAACCATAGACACCTTGATTTTGACTCTTTGGTTTTGAGCGTAGGGGTTTTATGGATCAAATCGCAGCACTCTCCTCTCTTAAATTAAACGTTTTTATTATTGTATTTATAATGGTAGCACATCCACATGCTACAATATAATGGCGCATTTTTTTACGCCCGGTAAAGTGGAGTTGAGACACAGATACACACATACACGAGGTAAGAACACAGACATATGGCCATGGATGTGTCCATTCGCCTCACTTTGGTATTAGTCATTGTGATCTCTCATAAGATGATAGGTATTATAAAGTACATTCACATAAATCTGACGGTAGAGAACGAAGGGTATTTTCAACATTCTTACTTCCAAACTATTGAAGCCCATTTAGTGGCTGTCCAACTGACAGCACAACGATGAACTCTGATCAGCGGCCAAGGAACAAACAAGGCACATACACTAAGTAAAGTGTGTTGTGGATAAACGAATCGCAGCAAATCAAACACTATACACTGATAAGTTCACCTAAGACAAAACTACGGGGACATGTGACATACACGACGACGTGGCGGAAATACAGTATGGTACATAGGCCACAAATATCACTTGTATGTTAACATACCATTTGTTTCGGTCTTGTAAAGTAGGCGGACGATAGTTTCGTGTGCCCAAAATTTGGAGAGCCCTGGAAGAACAAAAAACTGAGGTGAACTGGCCGGAACTCACTATATAAACAGGCTTTGGTGACTTAAGAACAGAGCACGTCGAAAATAAAATCCGGCAAATAAGTGAACAAAGGAGTTATGTGGTTAGCACACTAAATTACAGTACCCTGAGAGCATTATGATGAAAGAACGCTAAGCGAGAATGTTAGATACAAACAGGAGTGCGAGAGAGAAACAATAACCTTAAATCACCTACTAAGCGTCGTTAACAGTTCATACCAATTTTCCATGCTAAATACAAGATCATCTTTCGGATCAGAGCGGTCGAGCTCTCAGAACTATACTGTATCCTCCGTTCGCTTGGTTGAGATTCTGTTTATGACTGTCAAGTTTTCATATTTCAAACGAGAGATTTCGTCTATTGAACATGCCTCAAGCATGTGACCGTGGATTGACCCCTGATCAGCGACTAGCTACTTACGCAACCCGTTGGATAGAATTATTCACTCGCCGGAAAATTTGACACTGTGGGTCGCGGCTAAGCGCATAACCGACTCAGCCCCACAGAAGCACGGGGCCCACCTGTGCCAACCCGTGCTGGGGTCATTGCATGCCACAACAGAGGGGGGCACTTGTTGCGTTCGGTAAAGTGGACACAAATACAGTAGCATATAGAAAAGAAACAAACAGGGCTATGGCGTGCGCCCATTTGGCTCACTTTGGCACTGGTCACCTATTGGGATCTTTCATGAGAACCGTGCACGCATAAGGAAGCTTGCTGAGCGAGATGAACGATGGCGAAGGGTGATTAAAATGAATGGAGTCAATCAAGAAACTGCACAAAATGGATTGCATGCTGTTGTGACAAACTGCACATAACAGCGAAGATGTGGCCAGGGGATACGTAATTTGTGAGAGCGGGAAACCAAAAAATTACTGAAACGGACCACAGATGATCCGGCCACGACGTTAGCGAATATTGGATTGCATGCGAAAGTTCACTTCGAACAGTTATGACCCATTGCAGTAGGAAAACACTCGATTGTTGCGTGATAACTGTAAAGAAGCTTTATCGTATGCCTTTTGGTAGGAATAACAACAAATAATAAATGAGAGTTGTTTTTCAAAGCATACAGTGCTAGAAACAGCAGCTCACAATTTGTTGGACTGCTGATGTGCTTTTCAACTCGCTTGAAACTCATGTCATGGGACTTTCGTTAAAAGTTGCACACATAAACGCTGTCAACTGTAGGGGGCGTAATCTTCATTCGGTCGATGCTACGGCAGAATCCGAGACGGTACTTCCAGGGCTCAAAAAACGGTCGGGCAACAATGAACATTGCAAGCAGTGGCCGATTGTGGTGTTGGAGCGGTCAAAAGCAACATTGTGTTTATCTGCGACAACACATCCTATTATGCGGCTTTGGTGTAGGTTTTACAAGAGTCTGTACATTGGAGTGGACAGCTGCTGAGATCAACATCGAACTCTATCGTGTTGAACTTAATCGAAAACATACGACGTGTTATCCAAGCTGAAATGAAGTTGCGGTCTGCTGTAATCATGCGATGTTTCCAGTCTTCTTTGTATACTGCCCAGAGCAGAGGAGAGGTCATACTGCTATTTCTCGTCATTGAAATTGTGCCGCCAAACTAAGGACGAGTAAAAAATGGAACTACACTCATGATTGTAAGTAATTTGTTACCAGTAGCGCTCGCCTTTTCGGTAGATTGAAGTGCAACGACTACTTAGCAGTCCACAAAATCACAGATCCGGACAAAAGCACTTCTCCTCCACTGAGTTAAATTTTCCAGACCTGAAATAATTATTAGCCCCTTGAGAATCCTAGTTATGTAATCGACAATTTTGTCATATTCAACTGCACAATGAATGACCAACTTTCAATGCTAATCACGCTTTTATATCCTGTTCAGTTCATCGGTGTGCTATGAGGAGCAGATTAAGGTTACACAGGAGACTGTCAGTATGCCTGACAGTGATGTGGAAACAGTAGTTAACGAACTATGAGAGATTGCGTGAAACCCCATTGTTCCGTATCATTACAAAATTCCAAACGTGATCCTGTAGGAGAATAAAGTCACCTGAAGGCAAAAGGTGAGCTTCAAATGTGGTGACAACCACCTCTCGAATAGTCACCTTACGTTATTGTGTAGTGCACAGTCCCCGTTCTTTTCGTGGGTCACCGAAATGTCTGGATACCAAGGCCATCTAAATTATTTGTTTTTAACGCTAAAGTGGAAGATGTGTCAAAAATCACTCCAGGTAATGTGAGAGTTTGCCTACTTCGGACGATGTCGTGTATCAGATTCAGTGACGGCACGAACTACCAAAGTCACAAAGGTTTGTTGGACAGCGTGAACGTCAGCAGCATCATTTTTCTGGCCTTCACTACGTGGTCCTTTATGGTCGTTGGTTTCCTGCTATTTAAAACATAAAACTCTCAGGGAACAATACGAATGACCAAATCATTACTACAGATGTGCGTCCCCTCATTTAGATGATTGCACAGTTAGCTTATAATCTACCTTATTCATACCCGTGATTGTTTTTCCTTCGTCACTTTGGCTATTAGAATTCTCTTCAGTTTGATCGCTGAATTGAGTTTTTCAGGTGCATGATTAAGGCCGATTAGGTGCTGGAACTTGATTGAATAGACAAGTTTGATAAGCTACCTTCACTTAGCAACACAACCCCCGAAATGAACATGAATGAACACGGGTTAGTTTCAAGTTCAAAAACGTTCACCCAAGTCAAATCGAATGTTTGGCAACCAAGTGATTAGCCTCGCCGTCACACCACCACGGTATGCGCGTCATTTCCGCGATCATATCGCGTAATCAGCCAATCGTTGATCACGCATTAATCTACGATCCCAAGCGGGAGGCATGGTCGAGATACGAAAACTTATCAACAACAAATATACTCACAACTATGTAGAAAAAGGTGAAGATAGGGAATATAATCGGATACCGTATGATTAGTAACGGGAGGCAGTATTAACGTAATGAAACTATGAGTTCGGACTTTCTTTCTCCAGTAATTCCAGAGATGGTAGTGGGAGATTGAAGTTGGAAGGGAACAAATTCCTTCATTTCAGATGGGAAGCTGAAGAGATGTCCTATTGCTGTCAGCAGTCATTCTCAAGAAAGGCACCATTATCTCATGTAATATCCATGTCTCCATCGCATCTGAGATACTCACGGGTCTCCTCACGTGACGGATTCCGAAACACAAAAAAATAGATGGGAAAAGGACAGACAGGTTTCTGACCTAGCCGAGAATGTATCGATCGTATCTCCAACCTGCGACAAACAGTGGATCAACGGCAGTTTTTTATCCAGTCAAACGTTATGGTATTTTCGGATCCAAAGATCGCTTTTGATTCGACCGCTTTTTAGTTTTGTTGCCCACTCTCTCCTTTGTTTTCCTCTACACGTTTTTATTTATTTGTGACTGTTATTAAGTGGAATATCGCTAGCACTAACGGTGAACTGAGCCGTAGTACCCACGAGTACGAATGAAGACTGAAAATGGTGATGATTCATCTTCAGGTTTCAGAATTACGAATCCAAAGAGGTTAAATGAAGCCTGTCTCCGGTTTGAAAGTTTTTCACAAGTAAGCGACACGGCAGATGACTTAATAGGAGAAATTCGAACGGTAGACAATATCAGGTCGGCAGTAGAATGCGAAGTTTCTCGTTCTGGAAAGAGTGAAGTAAGTTTATACCGAAAAAAGCACTCAGGAGGAATACATGCAAAAAGATACCAGTGCCAAACCTTTGCATACTCCAAAGAAAATCGATATGTACGGCACTGACACATGCGACCTTAAAAATCAATTTTATTTCTAGCACCAAAAGTTTACATAACAAAATGGTACATGAGGGAAGAAGGTTAATTGTCGGGAGGACTTTCTTTTTGGAAACTTAATATCGTTCGGTAATCCGAAGATCATTTGCTTGTAAATGTTTGATAGTTTGGGTGTTCGGTTGACAAATTCGGCGAACGACCGAACACCCGAACTAGTTGCTTGTTTCAGACTGTTGTGCCACCTGAAAGTACGGTGTGCAATTACAGGTACGAATCGTCAGACTGACGGCTAGCCGTATCTTAATAATGCTCACTTTCGGGGGTCCAAGTCGAACATGGGCGGTTGGAGTTCGGCATACTCGATGGCCGTGATTCCCACACCCCAAACATCGCACTTCCCGTCATACCCGGCACCTCTCGATTCAATTGAGGCAACTTCTGGGGCCATCCTGAACAATGGAAAAGAAGTCAGTTAACATATCAAAAAAATAACGCGTATACATCAGTCTCAGAAGGTTTTATGGAGACAAAAAAAGACGCATACCAAAAATGCAGTGCGTCTATCACGTCAGACCGTGAACCGTAGGCGAGAAATTAACGAGAAATGGTGTGAAATTCTCACAAAACTTGTTCATGCGATGTATACGAAGACACTTTTCAAACACTTACCAGTAAGGCGTTCCAATGAGCGTAGTCCGCTTGCCAACTGTGTTGTTCAGTTGGGCAGCGACACCAAAATCCGCTGGTAGATGAGAGAAAATAAATGCGAACGGTCAATTGAACACTTAACACCGTATGACTCACCCACTTTGACACGTCCGTCATCGGTTAGCAGAATATTGGCACCCTGTAACAAGCAGAAAGTGGACTATGTAAAAAACAATGAAACGCCAGACCTTTATATCGCGATGGATTCGACCACGTTCATGCATAAAATTGAGACCTTGCAGTGTCTCACGTGAGACAAATGCGATACAATCCTCTTCTAGCGCCTTCCGAGTGTCTGTGGGTTCATAAACACAGCTGTAAGCAGATAGATGACATACAAAGGTATATGTCTTGCATTGACTGTCCTCCACAATATTCCATGCAAATCCATAGTTTGTTGTTTCTGAGATTTGTAGAAGTAATCACAAGAAGCGACCTACCGCAAATAACTGCCATAAAATTGCACAATATTTGGATGACGACATTCTCTTAGTGTATGAATTTCTTGACAAATGGACCTGATGTCATCCTTCAAATCGATTTTCATAATCTTCACGGCCACAGGCTCTCGAGTTTCCCGATGCACAGCCTGTAAGGAAGGAAAATGACAGCCTAATTGTGAAGTAACTGACAAAACTGAAACATACAGTAGAATAATTCAAAAGGTCGTACACAAATGCCTCTTTAAAAACGGTTAGAAATGTTGGATTATTGTAAATTTAGTGAATAAAAGTGTGATAACAATAAACAAATGGTTGCGTATCAAATCCAGTATGAAAAGTTAGCAAACCAATAGGAGCATGTATAATGCAACGACAACAAACTTATCGCCCGCCAGTATGAAAACATTAAGCAGAAAACGTAAAAAAAATTCTTTATGACAAAATGCACTACTCCATCAAAGTACAAAAAACCCACCAGCTACACTATTCAGTGACTGAGAAAACAAAATCTGTAACTTTCCAGCTGTGAATTGCATACCTATTGGCTACTACTTACTTCCTGTCGTCAAAAAGGTCAACAGTAGATTTCAGCAACAAATGTTTTCATGTGCAGAAAAGGCTACTTAAAGCTGCCAATACGATGTTAGCGAACAACGTCATCCAATAGTCAGTTCAGCACTGTGACTCGTGACGATTTTTTTTATTGCAGTTTGCCAAAAAATGAATTACTATGAATCGTCGCGTTATCAGGCCGCTATTCGATGGGTAATGTAACATATGTTTTCGGATATCGTGCCCTTAAGTAGTCTCCGGTTCTATCTCTGAGTAAGGCCGTAATAGTTTGAAATTTAGAGGAAAGCAATGCGAGAGCTGTTACCACTACATACATCACTATCGGCTTCACAGGGTCTCAGTCAGGTGACACAATCATCGGCTGCACTCAAGTGTTTAACGAGTTTCGTGCGCATCGCAAAACGTCACTTACCTGACCGTCACAAACATAAGATCAACTACACTCAACACTGTTTAATGGCTTACAGAAAAGGGTGGGTGGGAACCGAAGTCGATTGTAATCCAATTGTAAACCAATGAAGTGTGATTGAAGACACGAGAAAGCTGAGTTGACGAGCTGGTGGGCCACGAGAAATGCCTTAATGTGCCTGTGAAACTTTTGACCAGTTAACCACACCAAGTTGATCAGTGAGGCAGTTGGTTAGGAGGTGTAAGAAAACTGGCTTCTATGGAAACCATCCATGAAAAAGATCTCGTGAAACAAATGGTCTGACTGACAAACCAGTGGCGAGATCAAGCAGACGTCATCGTTTTAATTCGAACAATTAAGAGGACAATATGTCTGACTACCCAAGTGTGACTCGCACAGGTGACGAAAATTTCCCTCCCGTTATTAAAAACCGAAAGTTCCGCTTGGAATGAGTTTGGCAAATGCTCGGTAGAACAATGTTGCATTGATCAACGAGTAAGTTTCCGTTGCCGAAGCGAAATTGACCGTAGCGTATTCAAACAAGAAGATGAGACTTTTCGAAAGGAATCAGAAGTGAGTCTAGTGCAGCACAGCTATAGGTTTCGCCATGATGCTGATCTACTGAGGTTTGATGTGTTTGCCAGATCACAAGCTGTTGATTCTCTCCGTCGTGTGGAGCCACGAATCGAGTCGTGACTACTTCCGCATTTTCCTGCCAAAAATTATATTCCTTTCTTCTAAAATCAACATCATACACAATTGACACAACCCACGATTCCCTAAACCACTTCGGAAGGATGCATCAGATTTGAACTCTCTAGATATTCTGTTCGACACTCCTACGCTACATTTGTCTAATATGGAATTTCTCTCATCATCATTATCATCATCATAGATAGCAATGCATCAGTGGTTCACTACATAGGAAGAGAGTAGGGAAAAGGAAGGGAACGGGAAAGGACCTAACTACTGAAAATAACTACGTCCATATTCAAACATTCAACATCAAGGTGTCTACACCTTGCGAACAAACAACCGAGTTGCAAGTGCGAAAAAGGCGTCATCAGCGAGACAGCTTCCTTAGGGCTTTCACTGCCCCGCGTCATTAAATGCACTCACTTCGCAGATAACACGGCCAAACAACGACAACATTCACGCCACTGAGCTCGATTAGCCGCCATCTCACCTAGTGTCTCCAACCACCGA
>QNGE01003456.1:0-13639 GCA_008508345.1 Paragonimus westermani | reverse complement strand
TGATGATGATGATGATGATGATGATGATGATGATGATGATGATGATGAGAGAAATTCCATATTAGACAAATATAGTATTTACGCAGTGTGCATTTGTAACTAAGATGTCAACGACCAGAACACCTGAAATTGTCAAACTGTCTGTCATCTCAGTGGAACCTGGTTGGCCGCATCCGATTTGGATCAGCCTGTCACAGTGACCGAAGCCAAAGGACGCCTGCGCTTAGCCATCACTGCAATTGGCTTGCGCTGCACCAATTGCTGTTCCACCAACACACCACATATCCAGTGTGAACCTGGAGGAATAAGACTGGGAGGTGTGCCAGTGGGGCCTTTCTGTCCAGCCGGCCAATGCTGGTTAGCCAGTTGATTGGCTAATAAGGAAAGGAAACTCTTATCTATCGGAAACTAGAGAGAGAGGCTGCAGTGACGAGATCTAAATTGAGAAGGAAGATTTATGAAGCGTAATACAAGAAGCGTTGCACTATAGTATTGCAGGTTAGTGCATCCCAGAGAAGATAGGGATGAAAAGCAAATTTCTCATTAAACTATGAAAAACCAGGCAGACCATTCATCATACAACACAACAACAAGGCCGAAGAAAAGAATGTATAGAAGACCACAGCCACTCACGCATCTGCTTTTTGTTTGGCTGCTCCCCTTCGGCCAATCTGACAAGGTTGAACCCGCAAGGACCGGAGTCACAGTTAGCACAGCCCTCCGGATCAAAACAGCACGCAAGCCTGACCACCACGCCAAGGTAGCAGAAAGGGTCAGGTCAGTGGAATCAACAAGGATTGGGACATACCGACAGGTTGCATGCGAAGTGAACAACTAATGTTCCAAACGCTTTTACTAGAAGGTAGCCAACAGAAGACAGGCGTTGCACATAACCAATGCAAAGAAGTCCTCATATGTTGTAACATCATTGTGGAAATAATTAAAAACACGCGATGATGAAGGTAGATGCTTGGTACAATGACTAGGTAGCTCAGTCATTTGTTTACACAGGTGTTGAGAAACCGAGTTTATTACTTTTGAGGGATAAGACAAGGAAGTGTTGATTGACTGCATTGCAGCGATATTTTTCTTTTCTTGCATTGTCGCGTTTCATGATTCGCATTAATTACTCCACATTCTCTCTTAGTAGTCATTCCAACCATAAAAATAATAAAGCCTTTCTTACAGGCACCACATCTCAATTTCTGGCTAACTGAATCGTGGCGTTTGGTCAGTCGCATTAGAGTTCATTCGTCTTACAATCTCATCGAGATGAAACGATTTGATGCTGATCCGCGTTCCGCAAAAGTTTCAAAACAATGGTCCCGTTGGTACAGAAGATTTCTAACCGTTGCCGTCATGAATGTCCTTGAATCCAGTAAAATGAGCGCTCCAATTGACTATATGTTCTATTACGTGTATGAGTATTCCGCCGAGTGTCCGGCCTTTGAAACAGCTGCCAACCCTCGATGCAATCTATGTAAAACCAGCAGACGAAATCTTCCTTCGTCAACTTCCAGCAGTGTACGAACAAGTGACCAGCCAGTCCATCGAGGACTACCTTCAGAAATTGGAACTATTAGCGACAGACTGTAACTTCAAATCCATCTCTGCTGAAGAATATTGTGACGTTGTTATCAGGAACGCCTTCGTTAGCTGTTCGCAGTCAGCGATATTAGAACAAAAGCCTGCACCATGACACTGATTACAATCGAGCCCACATTTTAGAAATGGCCAATCACCAATTACAAACATACCATGTTAATTCTTTGAGTCTTATAACGTCTACTGAGGAATCAATGTGATTCGATGGTTCTACTTATTCTCTCATGCAATCTGAAAACGAAATCTCCGGTACCGAAAATAATTGTTACTTCTGAGGTAATGACAAACATACCCGAGCTCGCAGTTTCCCGAAAGAATCGATATTCAGATGTTGTGGTAAAAAGGGTCAATTCCAGAAATTTTGCCACCAATATATCCTCTACTCTTTCAATGGCTGTTGTAGAGGCGCCCAATTGTTTGACTAATGCTATTGTGGAACTCATGGTAAAAAATATCCTAATGTAAGCGCTTGTGGACAATGGAAATTCTGATAGCTATGTCTGCTGCGGTATTGATAGGCCATGAATAGCAAATAGAACCAGCTTGTTAAATCATAATGAAGGCCACTGTTTTGTCAACACTAAGTACAAAAATCATCACTATCCCAGAGCCAAACTACCTGCTTCCGGCCTCTGTGCAAAGTCTTCTTCTAACTGCCAACTGATCGCAAAAAACCTGACGGTATTCACCGAACAACGAAAATTTTGCTCGATTGAAGGCCCGAAGATTTCTGAGGGACAGAACAATTGAGCTTTCTGTTCCTCCTAGGCGAGGATGGATTTTGAGTGCGGTCAAACATTTCGCCGACACACTTATCCGGATGCCCATCCATTACCGAGACTCGACGGCATGATCGAAAAAGTATCAAATTAGGTTGTGCAGTGTGCTCATATCTGCGGACTGCTGACCATCAAGTGGTCATCCAAGAAGAGAAAATGCACACTACTTTTGGAGCGTGTGGAAATTCACACGTTTTGATTCATTCGCTTTGGAGCAATCAACAGATAACTGACAATGTCCTTGAAGAGGAATTAGTGATGACCTCCACCTATGTGAATAACATCGAAGTATGTGGAGCGGACGAGGAAACTCACGATCGAAACAGTCAAATTCATTGGTCACCCAAAAATAGGGAATTACCTTATATAGAGTGTTATATCCACCGCGAAAACTGAACTTTTCAGTCATGGAGTTCTCAAGGGGATTACCAAACCGTTTCCTGATAGTTAACAACGTCTTCAAAATTTATTCTTCTTTGTGACATGAAGTCTTAACAGCGTGCCCTTGGTCCGTCTGCTTAAGTTCAGTGAATTTACTTCTCAAAAAGAACAAAACACCTCCTCAAACCGAAAGTACTCACCCTTTGTTTCGCATTGTTAAAGGATGAATTGAGGAAAGCCATGGTCACGATGGCTGATCGCACGGTTCCGCTAATTGCTGAGAAGGACGCTTTCGACTTTGTGACAACCGCCACTCTTATCTGAAGTGGAAGACCAGTTGTTTTATTTCTCTGAACCTTTTCACAAAATAAGCAACGGCATTCAGCCATTGAAAAGAAACCTTACGTTATGGTTGAAACTATTTTACGATGGAGAAACTATTGGTTCCCAACTGATTACTGATCAGAAGTTGACCTCCTTTAAGTATGATATAAATCAAGCAAACAACAAAAAGAACGATACAATCCAACGACGGAAGATCGATTTTCTACCATACAGCTTCGAGACTGATTTTCACCGGGGTGTGACCAAAATCGTGCAGCTGACGCACTCACATCGCAGACACTGCTGTGTATCACTGAACATCATGTTTCGTAAGGAACTTCACTGTCTTTTGTGACCTCCTGACGTCATTTGAATGCTCCATTTTTTAACTTTCGAGAAATCTGCCGTTCTCCATTGGTCAAATGAAGGCAGAGTTCACGTTGTTCAAGTTTGTGCAAAAACTAACTCACGGTTTTATAATCTACCTGACGAAGACTTAATCGGAGCAGCCCAGCCGTCTACACGGCCCAATGTCGACTTCAAATGACCCTTTCCTTCCGCAACCTCCAACAAACACCTCGTTGTGACAGATGAATAGTCCAGACTCGTTTGTCTTTGCTTGTCGGTTTCTCTCACTGTTCAGTATGCTACCATTTGCACATCAGAACACTTGAAACAGTTTCTATACAGCAGAACTACCCTCCACAACTCTCAAACTAACGAAGTTAAAAGGCCGAATTGGATCTCTACGAAAAGTGATTACATTCCCAACAAAATTAGGAGACTTGCCACACAGTCATTGAAAGACAGTCCTTTTCGAAGCCATACATGTAACTGATTCCACTTTATACACAGCAACTACACCGCATGACCGGGTGAAGGAAGATCAGTTGGTCATTAATATGTTCTTAACGTTTCGGGTGAAAGTTTGCGTCAGCAAAAAGAATGACGTTTCGTTACACAGGAGGCAATTTGTCACTGAATAGGAAACCAGATGCACCGAATTCGAGATAGTAGAAGCGTAGCTAGGATCTTGAACCAGCGTTATGAGGCTGGACTCATCTAAGTAGGTGTTTTGTAGAACCTATCCACAAGCAAACTCTAGCACACGTGACACTAATCGCGTTGCATCAATAATGCTCATTTTACACTTACGCCACCTAGGCTTAATTCACCACTACTACATTTAAACTAACGCAGTCGCCTGCTTAACGCCTTGGTCTCCCTTATGCTAGTTCTATTAAATATTAGGACGCGTTTCCAGTAATAGTGGATTGAAGGCGAATAGGTGTAATTCAAGCACATACAACTTGCTGCCCAGAGGCGTTACCCGTGATAGAGCCCACGACGACAGTTTGCGAACTTTCGCGAGATGATTAGTGCTCAATTTACTTTGAATCAGGTCGTAACTATGCTTTCGACGGAATTTAGTTATCCAAGTTGATGAAAACGGATTTCATCAACCTGTTTTAATGAAAGCTGTCAATTCAACACGTTCTTTGTAATCGGGCACATAAATGGGTGAGTGAACGAATGAGAACCACTGGGATACCATGATTTTCAATCTAATCAGCTTACTAGTCGTCACTCAGACGTTCGCAAATGGCATAAATAGGTCGGCTAGCTGATTAAACCTGTTGTGGCACAATTGAAAGACTAACGCTATGGCGTCTAATTTGGTATACCAATCAGTACTCATAACCGTTCGTTCGGGTTAACTCATGTTTGACGCGGCAGCCTTGATATTTTGTTGTAACCAACGTGGCCAGCTATCCGGCTCATTTAGGAATTTGATCATTTGCTTTGTTGCCATCAATCAATACTTCACACAATTTTATAAAGCCATACGTCCACAAGGCTCGAAGTGCCAGACCTACTGATCAACAGGTTGTGTTCGATGTCTTCCTATCATGCGGCAGTCTGTCCGAAACTCGAATTCTAAGGCCAAATCTTCTGCATATTTTCGAAGTCAGCATGATACGCCTCAAGGTCAAGCTGCGAACCATTTATACGGTGACTCCAAAGCTCCAACCACAGGCACAGCCGGTGTAAGGGTTGCATTGAGCAAGAGGGTTGAATCGATGATCAGCGCACTGATCGCAGCCGACTTAGTGTTACCCAATGAAAAGGTCGATTCAAAACAAACAGGCATCGAGTGATCAATCCTTCTTTGCTTGTCATTTCTGTCCGATATTTCACTTCCTACTGAACCAGATGACAGAGGATATTCTTGCAAGAGAAGCCGATGGCCTGTAAGTTAAATAGGCCAACCACAGTGTAGTAATAAAAAGTGACTAGTAGTAAGCAGACCGGTTTTGGGGATAATCGTAACGCAATCAGTTGCTAACGGAATGATAGTATTATAGACTGTCGGTAGCATGCCACTTTTCGATGACCATCTTTGGTCCGGAAAAAACATGGACTGGGAAGTTAACGGATTCACGATCGTGATCGCGTTGGTCAATCGATCGATCAGTCGTAGCATACTGAAAGCGTTAGACAGTTCCGCTAGAAATCCGGGACACTGATACGGATTAAATTTAACTGGCTATCAACACAACCGACTGCAAGGGACTTGATCCCCCGAGAAGTAGATATTGACTTAACCTTCAAGACAGAAGTTATCAAAATAGTTCGCCTTCTTCAACGCATCATGGCGTCAGGCCCCGGGAACCCGGTGGTGAAGTATATGTACGATTCATTGCAGAGGCTTGGTGAACATATAATTCTATTCCCGTTCTCAAAAAGGGTCCATTAGTACTGATTCTTCAGTCACTGACTACTAAGCTTGATTTCTTTTACACTAAAGAGCACGGTCTTGAACCTGCGCAGACATGCTTTGCTCCGAGAGGAACAATTAGAGAGTAGCAATCTGGCTTAAGCTCAAGCACTGGAGGTACTGACTCGACCTTCACTCCTCACAGAATGATAGAATTTCGATACTGCTACAGCAGACAGATGGTGCTTGTTCCTTTGGATATTTGAGATCGTTGATTCTACTGGCAAAGCTGAACCTTTGTTTTGACGAAGGAAGCATGCACCAAGTAGGTACGCCGAACACATGCAAGCCTAATACAGATAGAAATAGAGAGAGTAGCCACCTAGAGGACTTCAACAGACTCATTTTTCGCTTACAGAGGTGTCTGAGATCACCGTGCCTCCCTCAATTACGGCAAGGATGGTATCCTACGAGACGATGAGAAGCGAATATTCGAACGAGGTCAAAAATTTTGCAGGTGACAAAGATCGTAATTCTGATCGCGCCGATGACATCTTCACCACCTATGGTAGGTTGAAGTCAGCTCAAGAGGCTGTACACAGGTTGGCGGTAACAGCTGATCAATACAGAACATTTCCGGCTTCCGGAGGATGAAAAGTACTAATTTAAAATTGGTAAGGATCTGAATAAGCTCTTATTCTTGACGGTAGCATTTTAGAGTACGTGAATAACTTTGCCTACTTGAGTGAATGCATAAAAGCTTGAGGATGTAAGTGGAAAATCAAGCGACCGCACTTCAAGGGCCGAAATGAAGTCAGGCAACCTGCGTCACCTATGGTGATTAAAATAAGAACCAGTGCACTCAACATCCCCGTTGTATGATTACGAAACCTGGTTTAAGCGTGCGGAAGACGCTTGGCGATTACTCGTTTTTGACAGTCATTGCGTGCATAAGGTTGCTGAAAAAATGGTGGGATCACAGTGAGTAACGAGATCTTTGGATAATGGATATACAAGGATGGCAGCCTGAATACCCCCCACTTCTCATCATCGACTTTGTTGGTCCTGACAAAAACCAAGTAAGTCATCTCATTGTGTGATGCGCACAACCTTGGGTGGTGACACCTTAAGTGCAAAGCCCAGAGTTGGATGAAAATTCAAAGCGGCAGCCAAACGACTTGATAATATAACATGAAACAACTGACGTTCAGAATTACCATCTTCGATCGAATGCGTCTATCCGATTGAGGACCTATACACCTGGAACATATATGGCTCACCATTAGTATCATCATCAACAGCGATACATAAGCGGTACCTGCCACACAATCACAACTAGACACACATGGTACAGGGTCGCAGTGACGACTGCATGGAGAATTCATCTTATGTGGAATACATAAACCTGCTTATTTGATTTCTTTGTGACACTGCTTAACTTCATGTCACACCTAATGACATATACTCACGTACTGCATCATCACCAACGTAGAGATAAAGTAACTACCCTGTGCCTAAGAGTAACTCACGGCCGATTATCTACCTGGTGTTGGGTAGGTCAGTGTTCTGTTCGAAAAGGGCTACCTGGAGTTGTTATTAAGATGAGTGAGTCGCACATGTCCTATTGACTAACATGTGGTGATATTGGCGCTAGTATTCAGGTTTGGTTGCATCAAGCAAGCATAATGCTGAAGACCATTGCAAATGGTCAGGCACATCTGACCCCCACTTTGAACAGTAAATTTACGCAAAATGAGAGGCAACCAAGGTAACTGCAGATGGGTTAACATCATGACAGCAAAGTCAACTTATAATCACTGTGGATCAGGGATTTCCCTGAGGCTCTTCTACGAGGAAGACAAATTTGAAGAGCTTAAAGAGCAACTGTATCAGAGGGGGGCTTCAGATCTGAAAATAGCGTGACCGATGACTATCGATTATCCAAAATCGGCAGCACAGTATTAAGAAAATGTGAAAGATGTGCACACGACCGGGTCCGAGTCATCTGATTTCCAATGATATGTCATCCCCCAGGTCTGATCAGCAGACGTAATGCGGTACAGAGTGATTAGCACGAGAAAAACCAGATCAAGATACCTGCGGTTAAAAAGACGATCCAGGATTTCCATTTTGCGAAAGGAAGAGCTGTCCACAGACCGAGAATACAGGTTAAGACTTCACTGTCCAAAACATTTCAAAAACTGTTGTCAGCTATGTTAGCAACCGTCCTGTTAGGGCATTCATCAATATACGTTCGGATCAGTATTGTAGTGAATCTGAGATCCAGCCACAATAACTGGCACATAAAGTGTGTATAGTGCCTGAACCTGAACACGATTAAGTTGACAGATATAACATAAACTGAGTCTCATTCACCTTAGCCTCTTTATCATCAAACCAAGGCTTTCCTAACGGTTGTATGGCAGTTGGACACCAGAGTCAACTAATGGTGTATTATTGTCGATAATGAAAACAGAAGTATATAACCAACACCACTATAAAGGCGACTAACAGTGACGAAACTCCACTCACAAAACAATGGCATAAACCGAAAAAATAGACGAAAGTTGTCTACATACTACCAGACTTGATTAATTTTTACACTTAACAGATGGCGCAGTTAAGCTAATAGGACCAGAAACGGCATATTCCGAACAAATCAATACATAAATAGTAACAGTAATAACTAGGTGTTGGAGATTTCCGATTCACTTTACAAAGAGTGATTAAGGATTCTCGTTTACACGACCACAACACAGATCCTACAAAGATGAAAAATTTGGAGGTTGCTCAACTGCGATCAATTCAATCTACGTGATGTTTGTTGCAGGTACTGTCGAAACCCGACTGGCAGTCACCAAAAACAGAAAACAGCGTCGGCGTGATATCTGACTCTCATCAACGAGCGAAGTGGTGAAGACAAAGCGGCTCTACGTGCTACTACTTATGCTTATTATTTACATATTTTTGTACATATGCCTGACACATTCCGTTCCACAATCCCCTTGGTAAAAACCTGACTGAAGTCTACTCGCTTGACTAAATGCTTCCGTCCTTAAACAACCCTTTAAGAAATCAGCTCTATTACGGAACGCGAAACAGCACGAAAGTGCCAAACGCACCCATCTGATACCACGAACAAGAAGTGTAAAACTCTCTCGTGGTTACACTATAGAGCTTAAGAGAACTGTTGCAGGGTGGGTTACACACTTGTATCTTTTCATACGTTTACATTAATCATCGCTCCTCACGTTCTCTACTTTACACTGCAAGTTAAATGAATCCTATCGTTCTGGCAACTCACAGTCCCTCATAGTAACAGTCTGTTGAACGTACGTTTCAAATCATCACAATTTATTCAACATGTGAAGTTACTGATTGTATCCTGCGTTTGGACCGTTTCGACGCCGAACCTCACTCACCTACCGCAACTGATCAGTGGCTTCACTGGTGAAAGACATTTGAAAAGTTCCTTTCTGCTGTAAAAATCGCTTAAAATAGACGAATTGGCTACCCTTATTAATGATTCCAGCGCGCCTGTACACAAACACATCGTGGGATGTGATTTCTACAAAACAGAATCTTTTCATTCAACCAGAAAAATAAACTTTTTGCCTGACGTATCCTATCCACCGCTGAGCAAGAGAACCGCTGAAGTCTGAATGAATTTCTTTAGAAACTCAAAACGTTGGCCTCGGATTGTGATTTTCAAGCAATATTTGCTGAAATGTATGAAGAATTTGTTTGTGATTCACCAATCCGTGGTTTAAACCCTCATTCTATCCGTTAGCGACTACTCGAACATAAATCCATGAACCTCATTTCAGCCTTCGATGTAGCCAGACAATTGGAGTCAGTCCAACAGCAATCACTCTCTTACAATCAACAACTCTCCTGCGCCGTGTCGTCACAAGCTATCCAGTACCCTCAAACGCTTATCCCAAAGGCACATAAGATCGAACGTATAGCAGTCATAGGCAACTTTCCGGAATTGAAATGTTTGGTGCTGTTTTTGTGAAGTGCGGCGGCATCTGCGAAGATAGTGTCCAGCTCGCGATGCTATCTGCAAACGCTGCGGAAAGAAAGGGCACTACGAGCGGATGTATCAGTCTTCTAAGACCATACATTCCGAAGCGACATCGGAATCTGTATTAACGTCCATCACAGTTGCATGCTTTTTCGACACTGTCTGATACTTACGTGAACGGCATTCGGTTACAGATTCTCACTGACACAGGCAGTTCGGAAAGCTACATATTTTATTCTTTTATTCGGGTACATACATGGCAAATCAATTCTTCCTGTCAAAGGACCATTACGGGATTTACCAGTTTATCCAGATTAACATTCCGTCACTGTTTTGTTTCCATTTGCTTCAAAAAAACTGACAACTCCAAATGGTCACTTTTTAACCACCTGTACACTAAAGTATTACCAGGACATGTAGTAATGGAGGTTGTTGACCGGTTTGTATACCTGGGAAGCTGCATCAGCAGCGGTGGAGGTGTAGGGAATGAAATAGAAGCGCGTATCTCTAAGGCTAGGGCGGTATTCGCTAACTTGAGGCATCTCTGGCGACATAGGTGTATTTCTCTGAAGCTTAAAGGACGTGTATATAAGACAACGGTGAGGGCCGTATTACTTTACGGCAGCGAAACCTGGCCGCTCAGGGTAGAAGACGTGAACCGTCTTCAAGTATTTGACCACCGATGTCTGCGTTCAATCGCTCGTATCGGGTGGCATCAGCGCGTAAGTAACGAGGAGGTTAGGAAGCGGGTGTTTGGTAGTGATTGTCAGGCGAGTTCTCTTGTCCAATCTCTACGTTTACACAGGCTTAGATGGTTAGGTCATGTATTAAGAATGCCAGTTAGTCGTCTTCCACACCGAGCACTATTCGCTGACACTGCGACCGACTGGTGTAAGGTGCGAGGTGGACAGACAATGACCTGGCGTAGGGAAATGAAGTTGTTCACCAAGGGGTTGGCCGCCGTGGGTCGTGTTCGTCTCCCGGGCTGGGGTCCTCGCGACTCACAGAGTCGGTGGTTGGAGACACTAGGTGAGATGGCGGCTAATCGAGCTCAGTGGCGTGAATGTTGTCGTTGTTTGGCCGAGCTGTCTGTGAAGTGAGTGCATTTAATGACGCGGTGCAGTGAAAGCCGTAAGGAAGCTGTATCGCTGATGACGCCTTACTCTCACTTGCAGCTCGGTTGTGTTGTTTGCAAGGTGTAGGCACCTTGATGCTGAACGTTTGAATAGGGACGTAGTCATTTTCAGTAGTTAGGTCCCTTCCCGTCCCCTTCTTTTTCGTTCTCTCTTTCTATATAGGGTTTGCTGTTTCTTCATGGTTGTGTGGCAGTTAAGCATTAGTGTGAACCACTGATGTATTGCTGTCTATGATGATGAGGAGGAGGAGGACATGACTTTCTAAAAAGACAAATGCTTCGAAATACCTCCTTGTGGCTCTCGGCCACCGTTTTCACTTCAATAACATGGATCCTGTTTCCGTTACTCCGGCGTTTCTGATTCGAAACCTGTCACCAGACTGGCAGCCAGTGGTCACCAAATCCAGGCGCTATTGTTTATCAAGCCAGAAACTGAAGAACTCCTGAAGGTAAGGATTATCGAGCCCTCCTTCTAACCTTGGAGAGTCTAAGTGTTGATAACGTGATGAACGGTGGAAGCATCGAATGGTAGTGTACTACAGCCAGACAATCAACCAGTTCACTTGCCTAGACGTCTACCCCTAACTTGGGATTGACGACCTTACTGGGAAAATTCCTCGTTATGAGATGATCAGTGCTAATGATCTCCAGAGTGCGCATCATAAGACACTCATCAAGAAGAAAGAGATCTACAATGCTTTCGAAGCAGCTGGCCATTTTTATCAATTTACTTTCCTTTCGGTGTCATCAATGATGTGGCAGCATGGTAGCAAAATACCGCCAACATAACCCAACGGGAGAAATTGTCTGGGACTTTCACCTACTTAGACAATCTGATCATCTCCAGCAATTCAAACGAAGGTCATGGTCACAATCTCACACAATTCTCCAACACCGCTCACAAGTAAGAAATCAGCCTCAATGGACAAAAAAGTGTCACGGGGAAGCGTACCGTCAAAAATTGTCATTAGACGGGATCCGGAGAGTCTCCGATCATTGAAGGAGCTACCAGTCCCGTCAAACCCCAAAACACAAGAGAGCGTTATTAGTGTGTACGCTTATTACTCTCAGTGGGTCTCACAATTTTCGAACGAAATCAGTGCGTTCATCAGAAGTAATATCACTGCCATTCCGCAGGGGGCTTTAACTTCGTTTAACAACCTTGAGGAGATTCAAGATTCAAGGATTGTTGCCACTGAACCAGGAACGCCGCCGGCAGTTGAAGCGAGGTATCGCATATCACCGTCCCCGTTAAACTAGAATGGGTGACCAGTTGCATTTTCCTCCAAAACTCTAACACCATCATTCTATCGAAGAAGAATCTTACGCGATTGTGGAAAGTCTGAAAAAGGCTGCATTTTCTTCCGGGTCACCATTTTACACTCCCTTATATCCGATCGAAAAGAGAGGGAAAATCACGAGCGAGAAAATACAGCGTTAGCAACTTGAACTTTCCAACTTGCAGTGTTACATTCTCTGCCGCTTTGACTCCGATAATTGTGTGACTAATACTCCGTCGCGTAATTTTAACTGCTCCATTTCTCATGCTGTAGATCTAAAAACACTTAATGAATCGTTTTCAACCTGGATGTACCCGTATTTTGCATTTAGTCCAGGCACGCAGTCCACCGTTTAGCCTCGAGGGCGACAAACGAATCATCGCTCAATGCAAGGTTTGTACTGAAACCAAACCCCATATTTTCACCCGCCACACACACCCTTGATTAAAGCAATCCGACCATTCGGGAGGCTAAGCATTAGTGTTGGCGGACCAATTCTTTCAGCCTCTCGACAAGTATCGATTGATTTTCCCGTTTTCCCAAGAATACTGTAGTGACCGAAGAAGCAGAAGCAAAGAAATGTAATAAAGCGTCAGATTCAAGCTTAATGGTTCCTCCGGTATCCACGTTTGAGGAAAATCGTGACACCGATTCCAATAATTGCTTCCACGAAACTCTTCTGAGCAAGCGACAGAGAGTCAGATCCTAAATTCGGGAGAGTCGGGAGATACAATCCCTACGTCCCATTGCTCTATGTTTGAGCCCCATGATTCACGAAAATCTCACCGAAATTTTCTATTGGAAAGGGTGAATGTTGTGTACGTGCATCTTTTCATTCTTCCAAGTTGGACATCGTTCTTCACGTTCTCCAGTTCACACTGCGGCTATGTGACTTCTTTATAAGCCAAATAAAGCCTATTGTTCTGACAAGGTGTCGAGTCTCTAACTTTGGTATATGGCGCCATCAAGGTGATGGAAACGGATACACATGATGCATCTCTAGATAAAAACGACAGGCAAAAACCGTGCTGTTCGCAAAAACATAAAGCTAATAAAAGACAGGTAACACCTGGAAAAAAAACAGAGGAACGTAATCAGAATACACACAAAAGTGACATCGAAACAAACAGCATAACATGAAAACCGAGTCGAATTCGATTTCGTATGGAATAAATATGAAAGCCAGTGACAGACGTTCACGTACCCAATCCGGAGCAATCCACCTCCCAATATATCGATCTCTGACATAACCAGAAGTAAACGTGGTAATAAGACAGAAGAGATCCAAAGCCAACATAATAGGAATTAACGAATCACTAGGTTTCAACCAACATAAACTGCCACAAAACAAACGGGTGAAGGTAGGGTACTCAAATTCCCAAATAGCTA
>QNGE01003455.1:53410-83719 GCA_008508345.1 Paragonimus westermani | reverse complement strand
AATAAAGATTGTGCTTTATTGGACGCCTTCTCGCTGCACTATCTCATCAGGTAAATATTACAGTCTGTAGATCTCAATAGCTGAGTTCAGTGGACATTGTGAAATCAGACAACAAAATCAACAACCACGGCTGGCGGCATCTCTTTCGGATTAGGCTGTCGCAGTGACCAAAGCCAAAGCACACGTGTGTTTAACCATCATCACAAGTGGCTTGAGTTACATCACCTATCGTTCAACTCATACACCACGTATCCAGTGTCAACCCGAAGGAATGGGACCAAGAATTGTGTGCGTGAGGCCTTTGTGTCCAGTCGGTCAATGCTAATTAGTCAGTTGATAGTGTATTTCGAAACTGAAACCATCAGCCTTCAGGAAGTAACCAGGTAGACTGTAATAGTAAGATCCAAACTGGGAACAAAGTATTGAAAATGTGGTGCAAGAAGTGGTTCAGTATACGGATGCGTGTCAGTTCACTACAGAGAGAATGAGAGGGAAGAACAAAATTCGGCGTTGGACTGGAAGACAACGGGCAAAACATTCACCACAAAGTACACCAACAATGCTGAAGGAAAGGAAAGGTAGAATGCCACAGACATCCACGTCTCCAAAATGGAAGTAACTGAGTTCCAAACAACAGTAGCGGTTGATTGATGTGAACAATAGAAAACTAAATACGACGGTTAGAACCTACTTGACCCTAACGTATTCGTTGTCTCTTGGCCGACGGCGTTCATGACCCAATAATTCCAAGCGGCCAGCGCATTCGCGGCCGTACACGTCTCAGCGCTCTATAATCATGTCACCACGACCTATGGGATCGACGGTACCCTTGCGTACCGCGCGCTTCCGTTCCCACAATTGTTGCTTAATGAACTTGCGGGAGCCTCCAGGACCATATTTCTCCAGGCTGTCCGGTTCAACGCCAATTCTTCTCAATGTCTCAAATCAATGCTACAATGTGAAAGACTCACCTGGACAACATCTTAGTATTTCCACTTTTGACCACCAGGATTTTGATGATCTGATTTCACGTACCCGTAAAGCAGCTGTTTTGGAATAGGACCATCGCCCATTCTGCGGACGTGGCTTAGCCAACGAAGCTGATTAAGCGTGAACATGGTCAAATCATGTCCGTACCTGCTCGTCCGAGTGCTTCGGTGTTTGGAAACATGTTCGACCGCCGAATACCCAAGATGGGCCTTAGACACTGCAAATGGAAACGACCCAGAAAGAGCAGGTTCCGCTGGTACAGTGTTACAGTTTCACCGTCATACAGCAGTGTAGGTAGCAATATTGAGCGGTAGGCACAGAACCTAGTGTCCACCTTCACGCTGTGGTTCCTCCGGACACGTATTTCAAGAAATCCAGAAGCAGCACTAGCCTTCATCACACGAGCTCGTAACTTGCGGTCCACGGACAGATTTGTTGGCAAATTGCCACCCAAGTAGCAGAAATCTGCATAGCTGCCGACAACATCCGCACTGATGTGAATTTCAGGTGCAGGTGCAGGAACAGCACTGCCGCCCGGAGAAGGTTGAAAGAAGAAACATGTCTTACCCGTGTTGATACCCAGACCAAACTTGGATGCCGCTGTGGTGAAAGTCGTGATTAGTCGCTATAGTTCATGTTCATTACGTGCGAAGAGCACGCTGGACTGTACCTGAACTTTCACGGTTTTGTACCGATCCAGTACAAGGGTGGTTTAGTGAGAACTTTAGTTTTGACCTGTTTCAAGCTGACGTATGCTGGCTCAAAGTTACTTAGTGTAAAGACCTTTACGAAAATTTGGAAGATTGTGAATTGAACCCTTATACTGCAAGGGAAAACATTACATTTACAAGAAATTTCAAGTTAACCAGCAAGGATTTAGAAATTTGGAATAACCAGACAGCATATCCACGGGGTCGTTTCTTCCCAAGATTTAAAACTTCCCCACAAAATGCGTGGTAATATGGCATATTCAGAAGACGTTAGAAAATTCCGTTTGCCTCTTTTATCAAACACATGAAGCGAAAACACATAAGTGGATCATCAGTCCTTTGTGGACAGCTGTAGGGTGTGCCTGATTACGCAACGGAAGGACAATATCACGAATCAAACGAAACGACCTAGCCAACAAAGATTTAACGTCTGAGTATGATTTGCTAGCAGAAACAATCTCATTTCGAAATCGCAATCTTCATTTGGGCGAGACAGCAATAAAATCACTGCTGCGGCTCAAAATTTCTTGTTTGTAAATTCTAATCTTCGGTTCTGACAGAAATAAGTTTGGAAATCCGGAATGAATGCTGATGATAAATTTTGACATACACGCTTCCCATCAACGATTCAGCGACATCTTGTGTTAATAAATTTTCAGTGGTAAGCTCATAAACAGGGTGGACCAAATGGCGTTGTGCTAATTATTGAGATCAATCAGTGTTGTATTCTTGCTCCAACACAATCCTCACTAACCCATACAAGTGAAAGAAACTTAAACAAATCCTCAACAAGTACAAAGAATAGTTCTCGACACTGTATTCTTAACTAATGAGTCTCCACAAAACATTGTCCCACCTAGTATGTTGTCAGCTAGCATAAACTTGTGAAATGATCGATCCGGAATAACAGTGCCAAGTGACTGCGAATAATTATCAACCCAGGTTCGCTATCCGTATATTTTACTCCCGCTATAATCAACCTGTAACCAACATTGGTTGACAAACCGTTTACAAGAATACACCGTCGGAACAATTCCGTTTGAGTTATAATGGAAGAGAATACATCGGAGTAGTTTAAGGCAGTTTAACTGTTTTAGGGTCCATTCATACCAATGGTTCCTTTTGTTCGGTTCGGTCTGTCAGACGGGATTTAGGGGACTGCAAATTTTTCTAACAGCCGTTGTGTTACTGGTTGAAATTCGTCCTATCTGTTAAGCTGCCGCTACTATTGAGGTGTAGAAGGGTGAGCGAAGTATGTCACTTGTGGGCAACGAAAAAGGGAAAATCAGTTAGATAAATGCAAGAAGGAGCTTGGGGCAGAAGGAAGAAGCTACCTAGATACGGTATTTTTCGCACGGGAGGCTCACATGCATAAATTCTCTTTCGCCAGGACTATCACAGTCAACAATTCAACTAAAAATGTTCTTTGTTATTCTATTCTAACGTCACCTGTTTAGGTGCGATGGATACCTGGGTGCTGTTCCATTCGTGTTCATGGCTCGTCATATTGAAAGCAATAAGTGAGACATTACAACTGTGGTTAACCTACTAACGCATTTGCTCCCCAGGGAGTTAGTGTTCAGTGTGAGGGCGCTTTTGTGCACAACAGCCCAGTTGCTTGTTCGTACGGTTCATATGCGTCCCCGATAAAATCATTCTGAATGAATAGGAAACGGATATAGACTAGTTAGTGTGGATGGAGCACAAAGACGTTATTTTGAGACTCAACATTTGCCCACCGTAAACCAGCCATTGGCTAGATCGCGGTCGTTCAACCCAGGTGCTGATATTCACTCAATACATGAGTGTTCACCCAGTCTTCTGGTTAAACAATTAAAAAATTTGAACTGAAAGTTACTCCGAAGTCATCTATTGCATTTCGTTACGGTAATAATGGAAGATACAGTTGGAATCAAACGAAGTTCATCGATGAATGGTGAGTAGGCTGAAATTCAGACTGACATTGATAGCATATTTTGCACATTAGTTTTCAACTTCTGCAATCAGTATATAAGTCTATGGCGATCTTTTGGAACAGAGCGCTGAATGTGAACTTACGTTTGATTGACTATCTGGATGGTATATGGTCTTGTGCTGATCAGAAACTTAGCGCTGGTGCGTGAATCTGTGAAGCTAATTCTCCGGCTTTACGTGCCAGTTACCTGATACAAACCTTTCACCACAATCGTTTATGATTAACAATTAGGTTGCCCTAATGCGTTTTGAGAAGGCATGGTAATCGCAGTCAGAAATGGTTTTCAGCAAGTCTGATGAAATGTTTTGTTTCCTGCAAACATTGGCGGTGAAATATTTGTGTCAAGTGACTGACGTAAATTCGAAGAATGACTTAGCAACAAAATCGGAATGTCTACTAAACTTTGTGTACAGCCCATACAGTAATATACACTCATGGCGTTTGCTTTCAGGATGGTTCAGGTGAGCTGTTTGCTGGTTCACACAAAAACAAACTTTGAGTAATATTCAATATAGTTTTGAATAATCACGCTCCATTACTGTTGAAACTTCATTTTTGTGTGACAAACGTCTTCAACCCAATCGGGATAAATGGGTGCTATCGAGCCAGGTTAGGTGGATGTTTGTTGTGGCTCCTCTCGAGTAGTTCGGACAAACGTTTGTGCTCAAACATTCAAGCTTCGTTTTGAGGTGATGTTCAAAACATCTCCCCAGAAACAGATGAAACAATCTGGTCGTAACTAGTGTGAAGTCAGTGGAAAAGCAGTTAGTACGCAGGTCTACCAACCACAGCGGTAGGAATTCAGTTGTTGATTGAGCAAGGATGTCAGCTAATGACGAGTCCCGGGGTGATCAAGACAGGGGAGCCAATAACTCTTCAGAATGGAGTTATTTGAAACATTTAGCAGAATTCAGAGTTTGTCATCAAATAGGGATAGTGTTCATTAGACACGCCTAGGTTTTTTTCTGATGTGCAGTTTTACCTGGTGTTGGGTTAATCGGGCAAAGTTCCGCTTGCCAGCATCATGAACATGAAAATCGTAGGTTAATTCTAAGTAGGGACGAAGATATGCAACCCTGATGAGATACGGGTTAGATGGGACTCGTTTCGTTTTCAAAATGGTTTGTATAAAACAGAGAGTGAGTTGCGTTCCGTGGTGGTACTCGCACCGCTCAACGATATATCGCCTAATGGGAAATATGTCGTAGCTGTAACGAGGTCTCTAAGATTAGAATGTCAGATAGGTTCTGACGGCAAGGTTTTCATTTAGAGCCGACGCCATAGTTACCATGCCACCATTCAAAACAACCAGACTACTTGAATACTATTGCAAACGTTTGCGAGTGGACGTTTGGGTGTGTAACGATTCGGCCCTACCTGATACGGCTTCACTAGAGCAACGATAAGCCTACCCGTCTCACGGATGCGACAGTCAAAGTTTATCTCCCGGTGCTGTCCAAACTATTGATTGATTTGACAGTATTTGCTACATCTGACTTTGGAACACACGAATAATCCGGGCAGTACTTGCAGACCAGCCTCGGTATTTATAGATTCGATAAGTAGAAGTTACGCTTCTTCACACACGGCTCACGAAGCTCAATCCCCAGTCAGGGCGAATTCATACACGATGGTGATTCATTCGAACACAGACGAAAATTTGTGCTAGTGCCATTTTTGTCTGACAGTAGAGCCAAACGTCCCCACATACATGGAGAAACTGAATTCACAAGTGCGTGGTTTATGGGTTCTCACGAACAAAAGAACCCCAAGAGAGAGTTGAATACCAAACAATTCAAGCCGACTGACATACAGTCTACATCATTTCATAATGTATTATACATCCTAGAACTCAGTGTGGCATTATAGACTGATCTCCTTTGTTCACAAAACTAGGCTGAGTTGCTTCCAGGCACTTTTTGATTATTGTAATGTATTTTTTCACATACTAATTTTTTGGTCAACAGTAAAACCGGAATAATCGTCCAACTTTTGTTTACAGTCTAAAACGTAATGTACATCTGAGCATTTTACCTGCACAGTGGTCTCGATAAATTGATTGTTGTTCCATACGAAAACAACAACTTCTGAATAATATTCAAAATAACGTTGAATGAGTATGCTTCATTTTTTGCATCTTCAATTTTTGTACGATGGATGTCCTCAACCAAAGTGTGCAAAACATTTATCTAAAAGTACCATTGTGTTAAAGAGGTTTTTAGTAGTTTAGAAACACAAAATCAATATGATCCACTTAACATGGGTCAGTTTAGACAGCAAGTATCACATAATTTTGTTCATCCAGTGACCCGAAGGCAAAACAAACAATACACTATTCATGGTAAATAAGCTGAAACATTCAGGTGAACAATTTATTTTTGGGGAAAAATATAAGATATCTGTCAACCTGCGACTGATCAAGCTTCAATCGTTAAATTAGCGCATGTTAACGGGTAGCCTAAATTTCAAAGAGCAATCCATCAAAACTTTTTCAGTTTTTTCCTAATCAAACTAGATTCCATTTCATATGACAGTAACCGAAAACGAGAGGTATGTAGACGACACAGTGAGAGTTCACCTGTAGCTAGTTATATTACATATTTAGACCCAGATCATCATAGATCTATATTAACAAAGAGGTATTTGACTATGCTCTTCTGAACATTTTATCTCACCTTTGAGTCGATGAAATCATACTGCATACGGCAGCTTGATTTTGGCAAGTAGATGAACCGGATAAAAATGCTTTCTCTCTTAATATTTTCAGTAAAATCAAGTCTGGAAGTACTTTACAGGCTAACAGACATCCATCACAACATTTGTGGCTATTTATCAAAAAATTTCAAACAACAACAAGAACATTTTATTTGGAACTACGGTTTGAAGTGGCTGAGTGGTTTAAATTGACAGCGAAATACGGAAAGAAAAATTACGATGCAGCAAGCTTGATTACAACAGAATCAAGCACAACGTTACTAGTTTCTTCTTTTATAGACGGTTTATGGATAGTACAAAATACTTTTGCAAGTTACTGACAGGTAGTCTGATAGATTTGATAGTCCAGAAGAGACACAATTACATCTTTCTTTTGCCAGTTCCAATCCAACCGGAGTCCAGATTTCCCGTAGTTGTTTCTCTTCTGGATTCGTCTAAATGCAGTTTGTGTTTTGTGGGAAGAGCAAACCGAAAAGTGAATATTCTAACGTGATGACTGACCTGGAACAAAGATCATAAAATGTATGCGGTTAATCCAATGTAAATCGTGAACTATATTTAGTGATCGTATATTACGTCAACACATTTTGTACTCACCTATGTACTAACGTCTTAATGATAGTTTGAACAAATATCCGTCATTTCTTACTGTACAACCTCAAATTGTCGGTGTATTCGAAAGGCCTGTGGGACTGAGTTCAGCATCAGTCATGGCAAAAATATAACCATTGTTCACGAGATCCACCTTTTCATCAGTAGACACCCAAATCTCACTAATCCGCTGAAAAACACCCTTTTTTGTTACTGCAGTCACGGCGTTGATAGCCATTTCTGTACTCTCCTATTCTATTTCATTCGTTTCCCACCCATTGATTTCTGTCTCGTTTTCCAATTTTTAACCCATGCCCCATTTAATAGGATCACTTCTGTCGTGTTCATACTGAATAGCCTGTCTACGTTTGATGTCACATTACTCACAAGCGATTGTGGTCACGTATATAGCAGATGGGCTAATTTGGTCATGTCAAATGTAAGGTTGTTCGGATGATTAGCGTAAAGCGGCGGTTATGTTAACGTGTGAAAAGAGGAATACTTAACACGAAAGAGTTAGTATATCATTCTATCCCAGATCGCATAGGTAGAGTATGAATTTGAAAATAACCAGTAATGCGAGAATGATTTGGTTCAGTAGAACGTCAGACAAAGAAGGATGATTTAGTGCACGTGAGTATGCACATATCAGATGGGCGCGGGGTATGTGTTTGTGGGCAAGGAAGAAAACTCAGTCAAACGTCAACAAACCAGCTCACTCCACAAATATGACGGCCGTGGTCCAATTCTTAGTCAGAACAAGCGTAAGTACCAGTGACCCGACCTGACATGAGAGATACAAAAATGGTTTATTCTCAAAAGAGGCTGGTTAGAAGACTTGACTAAAAGAGAAGGATATGAAGACACAAATGTCGGGCAAACTACGATCATTTAGAGCAGGTGACCAAACTACTAACAACGGTTAAACTACAAATGAATGTTTTTAGTTGGTGAACTTCCGATGGCCATTCTTTCGTTACTATAAGCATACATGCAATAAGGAAACAATAGAAATCGAGTACTCAATTTATTAAACGAAGTAACTGCATATCGTCGTATTCACAACAATGCTAGCAGGTCAGGACTTGATTTCACCTGGATAAAATAAGGCAGTGAATGAGCCGATGATCACTTATGCTGGAGCTCTCCAAATTTGAGCTTGAAGACATTCTTTATTTTCTCGTTATTGCTGCTTTTAGGAGACAACAAACTCGTGTGATAATTTACGGTCGATGTAATAAGTGAAACACATGACCACATTACTGGTCGACTTTGGACGTGAGAGAAGAATGTCGCAACATTTCAGTGTGACCTAATGAACTCACAGCACTTAGAGGCACACAAGAATACGACCCCATGACTTCTGACTTCATGAGAAATCATCTTGAACAAAGAATACTATACACAGGAGGTATTTCCTACATTTAATATATCTCAAGCATTTTGGTAGGGTCCCGCGGTTTACGGTGGTGTCATCCACAAGTAGAACAGGTGTCTTTCATTGTTGCAACCAGTCACCGTATGGTTTGCTAAGATGGAGAGAAGCACTTGTTTACAAAACTTTCATTACTTACATGTCTGTTAGTAAATGGTTAACACGTGTGAGATTCCCCCGGGGAGGTTTCATTCTCTTAACACAGAGAGTCGGAAGACAGTTCTAGGTCCGCGTTTCCCGTGTAAGCGATATCAACAGTCAGTTTTGATTGTGTAACAACGCATTGAAAGTTTTAACCGGGGCAACCATAAAACTTGCCCAAAAATCGGTAGGGATTTAAGATGTGACTTTGCTAACGTTCGTGCTACTGCCATTTTCAGTAGCCACATAGGAAACATGGTACGGTTATCCGTTGTCACTCTCTCCGTTCCCTTCCGACGATGTGTCCTGTGTACGTCACCTCAGCTGTAAGACAGATAGTAAACGGATTTGGAGGTAGATGATTCCGGTATACAGTAGAAGTCCCACACAGAGGATAACCAGAATAAATTGAAAAGGGTTCAGCTGGGAAATGTGGGTGACTGTGCACGTTTGTGGGTGATGTGTAACATATATGTATTGTGGCAGTCCACTAGCTCCGCTTCATTCCATTGATTGTATGCGTATCTTTGGCATGTAACTTGAGGAATATTTGCAGTTTTCGAAAACATCTGAAGTGGACTTATTAGGCAATGTTAATTGACGAAGGTTGACCGTAAACTGCTCGGACAGTCATTATCCAAACACAACTTTTAAAAAGCTATCTCCCATTCTAGAGACGGTTGGTGATTTGTCTGGTCTAATCGCAAAAATTCCACGACTGTACGTCACACAAATGAAAAAATGAATGGAACAATTTACGGGCCCATCTCATTTTGCTAAAACTAGAACGCTATGTTGTACCGCTTAAAATTCCAGTAGGTAGGGTGTTTTGAAAATTTAGTCTTTCCCCAGGAAAGCTGTCGTTTGGGGCGCACAGAATTTCACTTTAGCAAGTAACCGAAACAAAGTTATTCCAGTTTGTCGTACCAATTTGCTTGATAGGTTGGTCTTCGATGTCCTCTCTCTATGCTGTGCCATTGACTCACGTTGAGCCATAAATTTTAGTTACATACCGTAGCACTGTGAACACCCTTGGTCTTGTGCAAATCATTCAGCTTTAAATGACTGCAAAATGGCCTGCAGCACCCTTCATAAAAGGCTTAGCATAGTGAAAGATTCAAGTGTGAAGATTTAAACACGCACCTGCGGGGCTCGAGACACAGCGAAAGCTGTTGTGTGTAACGGGGCACCGTTTTCAGGTTCGTTCGGTTCAAACTTTGTTAGCTGCTATGATGATTCACGGTAGCCGAACTCTGTTAACCTTTGATTCGTCTAATATATTCCATTACGGCATACCACTGTTGAAGGCTTCAGTTCATAGCCCGCTGGAGATTTCTGTGACCGGGTTGTGTCTGTCCAATGGCTAGATATAGTTAGTTACGCATTCTGGTCAGTTGGTAACATTGTTGAATGGTGGAATTGGAGGACGTTTGCAAAACAAAGTTGATTATACTAATGTCTTGAAGTTTCAGTTTTAGAAACACTTCCAAAGAATCCAGGCCCCTCTCTTTATAGGGTGGATACCGATAGTGTTTCCGTGACACTGGATCCTTGGATGAAAGCCAGATATGATAAACCTCGATATCCTTGATTACAGAAGACAGAGGAAACGCTATTTTGCCGGTATTCTGATCAGATCTTCAAAGTTTTACCGGTAACCTGATTAAAAGGTTCTACTGGCTAACGATCAATACGGCAGACTTTTGGGACAGCAGCTATGAGGTCGAAGTTATTTCCAACAAAGCGGCACCTTGGTTCCTTCGGCGATGGTTGGATAAAACGTCTCCGTAGCTGCGGATTCGTCAGAGTCGACTTATCGGGTGGCCTCCAAGATCACCTAATGTAACCATGCCAGATTTATTTCACAGAACGTACCCAGGTTGGTGGTGTGGAATCCACAACCTCAATCCACTGGTAAACCGCGGGAAAATGCACTAAGAACAAACCAGTGATTTGGCTATCGGTCCTCCTCTTTGTCCACTTCGTACTGAGTATATGGAGATCAGCTGATTGACACGTGATGCAACCGTACCGATAACACGTCGAACATCCATTTCAGCACGTCAGAACCGTCTGCCAAAGTGTGTTACAATTACTATAAAAATCCATAGAAATTGAAGGGTTCAACATGCAGAATAGTTTAGTGATGTCGCTTCTTTGAGAAAATAAAATAGCTTGGTTAAGTGCTATATAATATGGCTTCTCAGTCCGCAGTAATCAAATTTGTTGAACTGGCAGCAAATAATAAATGAGCTCGGATCCAAATGTCAATATCGGTGCAGCAGAAATAGAAGACCAAGAGTTGTGAGCGCAGTTGCAATTTTTGTTCTGAACCACAAATACTTCTGTAGATAACATTATGAAAAGCAGTTACATGATGTAAAACAAAGTTACATCAGTCAGACTATACTTTTTGTCTGTGTGAATCGCGGAGGGCTTTCCGGATTGATGGGTTCTGGACCAAAAGCATCAAGGCAATGAGGACGCAACTGGTTGTTGTGCCGTTACAAACGGGGGATCCAAAACAGTGACGTTTTGTAGTCTGTGATCACGCTATCGTGGAAGTTTGAATTAACACACAATCAACTGCCTTAGTTTAATCGGTTTAAACCGATATGGTTTTATGAAGCGACGATCCTACAAAAGGCCCGTCACAACGAATCGAAGCCAGGCGATGCCTGGTTTTAATCTCAAAAATGTTCGACATCAATCAGATGCCACAATCCACTACAGACATCTAACACTCGGTGGACTAAAGACAAACGATGAATCCGGACATTGCAGTTCGTCACGCTGACAATCAAAGGCTCCTGGCAGTTCGCAGGGCAAACGAATTTCCGACTATTTCCCATCGCACAAATTTGTCGTAGCTTTTCGGATGTTCGTATGAGGTAAACTATTTTTTCGGACTTAAATCTCTGCCCTTGGTAAACGGTCCGTGAAGGTCACTGCTTTATTTTGCATAGGCTGTCAGGCTCTGTCACATATTGGACATACATATGACAACATTTTCTGGAGCATGCACACACACAGGGTCTATTTACTCACACTACCAAACACCCCTGTAAGTCATCACAGGCAGACTGTACAGTGTCCTGAAATTTCTTCCCAGGGGATAGCATCGACGAACACACACCACATACTGTGCGTGGTTTCACTGTAGATGTGACAGCAGTGTCACATCGTTCAGTCCTACAGCTACGAAGTCAGCCGGCTGAAACTGATCATTTTTACATCTGCCATGAACTGTGAAAATGTGGTGCGGACCACGGTTTTGTCGTAGCAAAGCCGTAGTTTCTCGCCTAAACACGATGGAAACAGACTAAGCCAAAACACCTTAATCGGCCAAGCGACAGCTAGCAGGCCCTATGTTAATGGAGCATTTATGTATCTCCAGCTAATTACAAAACTTTGTCTAAAGTTGCTGAGTAGATAGTATGTAAAACCAGTATCTCCAACCAAAATCAGTATGTGAAAATTAGTACCTTTGTTTTATTATACTGAGCCTTAACCAGCTCATATAAAAATATTCTTTATGGTGAAACGAGATAATGCGACGTGGGTACTTTGGTTGCCGATTTGTTTCCTTCCTTGGTATCGAAAACCTTCCCTTACACTTTTGGACTTCAAGCAGCAATAGTTGAAGGAATGAGAAACTATTGAACGGGTATTGACGGTCAAATTATGTACACGGTGCAGTTTCAGGAAAGAACGTTATACCGAAATGGGACGTTTTAAAAAATTTACGTTGATCTATTGAACAACAGTGATATAGTTCTCTGCATTGATCGCAACACGCGTTGACAACTAACTAGACGTTCGTAAGGAATACCTAATTTCGTTAGGTTACAATTAGTTGCAATTTTACCATGACTGATACGCCCGATAAAACGGTGATTTAGTCAATGAATCGCATGAGGAATTTGGCGAGTCACCATAGCCACACACAATACACCTGTAGTTCGAGCAGAGAAATGAAATTAGATGTCGCTAGTTAGCGAACATAATTGAACTAACTAGTCTTTACGATCAAATCGCTATGGCGTATCAAGTGAAGTCATGTGAAAAGTGCCAAGAATAAACCTCCTTTGATCAAGATGAATCAGCTGATTCGAACAGAACCGAAGTTCAAATTTTACATTTGACTGAACTCTTGACATTGTCTCGTAGCCCCGCAGGGGTGGCGACACATATATAGTCCTAACATGGCAGTCCATTTTCAAAGCGAGTTAGTGAACGCCGAATACACAGTAGAATTACGTTGGGTGACGAAGTGCCACCGTAGCACTTCCAGACTCTTGATATGGTTTCGCACCTCAGCTGGCACAGCACATGCAAAGTGGGGGAATACGGTTCTTGTCGCTGGTTCGAATATAGCCGAACCACGAATTTTTCACAAATGATTCACTTTATAATCCCAGCAATCAGTACTAGTGTTCGGAATTCTCGCGTATATCGGCAGTCATATCCATTTAACAGACTGGCGGGTACTACAATCCACAGTATGAACAAGTGAGTAATCTGGTCAAAATAGGAGCTCCGTTGTTTGAATCGGCGGCGTATAAACATGTCACCCGTTCAAATCATGCCAAAGTCAGGATTTTTTAACCGTTTAAGATGATGTACATTTGCTCAAGCAGTTCCAGGGCATTTTGCGCATGCGAGTCCACACAGAATTACACACTTAACACAACCAAACAAAATTATCAGGAACAGCAACCTTCCAATTTTAAAATCAGGTAGGAGCTGATTGCCATGAGCGTTCACATGGGGTGGGACGCTGTTAAGCTGCCAGTTTGTTTTCACTCATTCAAATATACAGCTCTCGAGCTTGAGTTCGACAATGTGAGCAAAATTGAGACCGTCCTGTGTCCATCCAGCGTCTGCATGTCAAAATAGTACATCAGCTCGAGGCAGACTCGTTAAATGAGGAGATTGAGGGCGAATATTAATATCTGAGGAACACTCATGGAGATGGCTTTCAGCTGGAAATCACACAGCGAAATCTCCATAGCAGTCGTTTGACCAATCCGATGAGTGTTTGATTTGTGGAGAAATTAACTCGAAACGCTGCCCAGTCGATAATAACAACGGACACGTATGTCATCGCTAACCATCTGTGGTAACCATCATGCGTTCGACTACATTTTTGCCAAAGCACAAAATACAAATTTTCAAGGATAGAAAGATCCAAACGGCAAAAAACTCCTGACTGTTTCTCCGATCTGTTGAGAATATCGGGTCAGAATTAGGAAGCTATAAGCTGACAAATAATAATCAGAAGAAAACACTTCGTGAACTAGCTGAGATGCTATTCCACAACTGTTTTCAGAGGCCCAACGTCGTGGTTTACGGATAGATTGATGTTCAATTCATGCTTCGTTAGCTAAACAACGGGAATCGTTTGGTGAACAATCAAACGAGATTTGTAACATCTTCTGGGTCCGTCGCCTGACCATGCTCTTGTGTGGGAAAAAAATAACACCTGGAATGCAGTCTGGTTATGAAATGTTTGTTTTAATTTTTTTAGTTACAGCGTTATTGACCAACCACACACAATGAACATTAGAAGAAAAATGGGGGGAATATTTTCCCACATACCGTGCTGTTATACAGAGCTCATACAGAAGCTGTCAACACAGTTAGTGAAGCGACTGCACACATTTTATTTCTGTCTACTGACTTAGAATTCACAGTTTGCTCACTTAAAACTGTAAGTCAATCAACGGCTTTTTGTTAGCTACGGACAAGATGGCCGTTTTTATTTTGACTGTCCGTAGCACTTGTGGACCAACTTCGGGGCAATATGGGGGCACGGGGGAAATAGCACTCTTCCGAAGCAGGGGTTCCAACAACAGTCCTGTAGAAGAAAACAACACGAACAAACATGAGCCAAAGGCCTAGTAAGCCACGCACACGACTTACACAAGACGGCACCAACAACATAGTAGCACGCTCTGTCACGCAATTCAAATTTAATCCATGCGCGCTTGCTTGTTTCAGTTGCCACCCAGGAGTAAAAAAGCTTCACCCCTGCATGTTTGGATTACGAGGAAAATCAGAAGGTTCATTAAAAAAACTGTGGGAAGTCGTATTGCTAACAAAGCTATTGTATAAAACGCATGTGCCAATTACACGCTGGGACAAATTATCCTGAAATCGATTCAGTAGCCAAGCAATTCGTCATAATAGGGCAACTTATTTTACTGCACAAAGTGCAACCATTACACAAACTTGCATGACAGGTAAAAACGTTCCTCATATGAGTTGGCAGACTTCACTTTAAAGGCGCTGAAAAACTGGAATCGAATGAGGTGAAACAGTCAAGGATACTTATGAAGACAACCTTACGATCAGATGTAAAAAAAACCCACTAAAAAGTAAGTGGAATTATTAAGAACAATCGCGTCGGTCTCATATACTAGTATGAGCATGCTTACAGAGCTTTTATCCCTGAAGGGTAGGTTAGATGTTGCAATGATCTGATCTTCCCAAAAACCAGTGGATGAATTCAAAGTTCCTCTACAGTGAAGTCACAACACACACCAGAAAACAGGTTTACATTTTACAAGTTTCAGCTTAAGCTGGATCTAACAGCACACAGTGCGATTGTCAGCGATTTGGCATTACAAATAACTATGAACAACTACGGGGTGATTGACTTAAATAAATTGCTCAGAATCTTAGAATTCCAAGCTATGTGCAGATCAGAGAGGAATCTGGCAAATAGGCCATCCGGATCGCAGTTAAAATCCCCGCTCGTCATAAAAACTGCGTCGCGATATCAACAAAATATGGGTTGAAGATCACTCAAAAATGGTCAAAGTTGTCGTATCCAAGTGGACGTTTCTGACAGTCGAATTTGAAAAGAAGCCCTATACTGGAGTTTCGCTCCTATTATAGCTTGTTAGGAGTGCATGTTATTGCCGGGAACTAGGATTTAAACCCCGACCACGCTTTCATACAGCAACCCTGATGACTACTACACCACTGTTTTCACTTCCACCACGACTGAATTGTCATATGCAAATGCTTGTGACTAATTCTGAGACTGTCTGATCTTCTCTGGAGAGGACACAGTAATGGTCCTATTGAGTATAGTCTGTGGCCTTATGACAAGAACGTCTCTATAAGTGATTGTTAATTTACACTAGCCAAACTTCACTACTATTTACAGCTACCCAAACCAACGCTCACCAAGTTACACCCCATTTTTATTCAGTTTTTCATTACACTAATCAAAAATCCAACACAATTTGATTCCCGGCAATCATAGGGACAAGAATGAGCACAGTTCTTCCCTCCGTGTGACCGTACGAATGAATGAATACAGTTCATCCTAACCTTAATGATGCACACTCAGTATGATGACGAAAATTTTACGGTAGCAGAAGCCTTTTCCTAGAGGAATTTGTGAAAGGTGCCAGAAGTGCCTCAACGGCAGTGTTGTCGTAACTGGGCATTCATATTCCCGCGGATCCAGCTTGAACTAGTAGCTCTGCTGGTATAAGAACAAAAGCCATTTTCGACATGTACGATTTGTACCACTGGTTACAAAGAAATTTAACCAGGGATTTTCGCCCTTGGACAGCCTTAAAAGTAAGTCTGTCCTTCCGGTCAGGACTCTAAATGAAGGTGACCACCTCAGTTACCATCAATATCAAACTAAGTAAAGTTACTAGAGATAAGGCTATTCGAGCCTTTCACTGAACACCAACCCGAACTACCTAAAGATGAAAAGCGGTGTACGTTAACCACGAAACTTATACCGATCAATGAGCTTCACAGATTACCACTGGTATACGTACAACTTATTGACTTGTGCAAATTGGTAGGCCTTCCTTGAATGTATGTAGTAAGCGGTTCATAACGGCGATCCACTAAACCGTTCAAAGCCAATCAATCGTCGCTCTAATCCGAACCATGTTGTAACCAACCTAAGCTTTTGAAAATGACAATTACGTACTCGCCTTCAATTCTCACTTAAACCGCACATGACTTAAAATGAAAAACGGTGAACCAGAACATAACGAAAACTTGAACGCCGTAGTCCGTTCGCTATCAATGGAGCACCGATGTCGTAAATAATTCTTTTGACGCACACAAAGGAGGGTGATGCTGTCGGATTTCGATTACTTATATGTACCATAAGAGATGTTTGTTTCGAGATAGCACAAACGATGTGGAACAACTAGCGCTCGATTTGGCCAAATGAAATTTCATTTTTGAATATCAATGGGGACGCAAAGCATCCTATACAGGGAGAACAGAGCGCCAGTTGCGAACCAGGGTAACGGGGCATATCTTGAAATGAGTCGTACAACAGGCCACGTAAACATATCGCATCACAGCCAAGCACGTAAGAACAGAAGTCGTAGAGTATTGGCTGGAACGTCTGTTGCTAATATTGCCATCCAATATAATCTGTACAATGAAAATCGTCAATTTGATGTCGTGATGGGCACTTCACTTTGCTCGCTCTCGGGTAACATCCTGCTCATCAAACTATAAATGCACGTTACAGACAAACTGGACGACCTGAAACTTCACAACGGGTAGGTTCAGTATGCTCCACTAATCGCAAGAAAGCCTGAGATTTCTTTGTCCAACGATTCACATTCACATGCACTATGTACGTTAGACAATGAAGGTAACAGTCAGCTGCCGTTCTTGAGCGTTAGGACGATTAAGAGAGAAGGCTCATCGACTCAACGTGCTGTCCACAGAAGGAAAACATGAAGAGACCAGTGTCTTCATTTAGACAGCTTCTTTTCACAACCATTCTGTCTGCTCTTGTTCGTGCGTTCACTGCTGCCACTGCTCGCGTCTCTACATTTACGATTGAAACAGGCGACAACTCATTTTTCCATGCCCAACGCAAATTAGCAATACCAGTGTGAATGCGGTATACCCAATGTTGGCAGAACTGAGTGCCAGCTTGGGATGGGGATGGCCGAACATGGACCCGACAATGGTTAGACAGTATACCTGAATCATGACAATCAGCCAAAAGTTATCGATCAAGAAGTATTGTCTAACGATGTAACATGCGGTTGGCCAAACAAACATGTGTTAAATTGATATCCTGAAACAAGCTACTTTTACGGCACGCATAAAGCGAACACCAGCCCATGCCGCCACTCTGTTCTTTATGTAGAAAAATAAATATCTGCAAAGTTGATGTGTAGAGTTTTTTTCTTGGTTTTGTTCACTAACGATGCTTCACCATTGTACAACAACGTTTAAGCGTCATCTCTGCAGGTTGTTCGAATTGATTAAAAATGACCTTGCAATTACAATAAAGTTTTGTGCACGCACGTCTTTCTGCTCTTCTACCTGTGGTGCAGTGGCTTGACGATACTACACGGATCTCATCCATTTTTAGCTCAGTTGTACTCCGAACATCGTCGCAGCACCGACCGCGTTTCAGCGGCTCACAGTAATCTCGGAATATCCTCGCTTCTTGGATACTGGTAATTTGGAATGTTGCTGTGGTGGTCTTCTTGAACCGTTTCTGTGAGTCAAGCTTTTTATTCCTATAACTTGCTAAACCCCCGTAACTGTCCTGTTGCATTCGTTCATTTTTGGTTACTGAACTCGGTGAAAAACGTCTGCATTCACTTAGGGTAGTCTGAGACTGTTTTGAACCACTACAGATGTTGTCTTGGTAGCGAATGAATTGTGACCTTTGTGTTTCACAGGTATGTACAAAATACCTTTTTGGGATATGTGCAATAAACAACTGTAGAGATGTAACGAAAATTGTTCGAGTACAAACTATGTATTGTCAGTCTTCTATGTTTAAATTGGAAACGGAAATTCATCCTCACCACCGGACCTTGTCCATAGTGATTGACCGAATAGAAAAACATTTTGTTTGACATTAAGTATGCAAGATTTTCAAGTCGCTCTTAGTTGTTGGACTCACTTTCAATAAAAAACGGTTCTGTTTGTCACGTATCCGGCTAGCTTCCTGCTGTGCGCTGGGAAATTTGTGAGCAGATGATAAGTTAGGATTTGAACCCATAATGAAAATGCTTCCGGCATGGTTCCGGGTAGGATGGCAACCAAGGTTACGAAAGCATTTTGATTGCCAATTTTTTTCCCCATGGCAATTCAAACAATTAGCGCGCACCGGTAAGCGGAAAAATTGGCGTGTGTAACGCACAAAGCGTTATAATTGACCAATAACAAACAACTGAGTTGTTTTTAACGGTTAGCTTTCTCAAGAACAAAAAACAAGCAATGATAAGTTCTATGAACTGGACAGTTTGAAATCTGCGGTAGCGCCACACGTGTTAACAAAATGTGGGAAGAATTTAAACGATAGATGACAAAGTACCGATGGTTGTACGCATCTCGGCGTGTATGAATTAATCCACCTTCTTTAGGCACTAACATTATTCTGATGTAAAGTTCACGGAATTCGGTTGGGCGACCAAGCTGACAAGATTAACAAACCCTTTCGAAAAGAAGCATTAGATTCGAGCTTCACTCGTGTTAGAGCATGTCAGCAGTGCATATCCTTGTCATGACTGAGACTAGAATTCCGGTCACATTTTCATGAGGCAATCATGGTGAACACTGTGCCACTGACCTCAAATTAGACACCACTAAATCATCACACGCAGAGTCAGACGCATTCGCCTGAGTAATATGACAGCTGCGATCAATTTATATGAAAACCAAACCCTCCTACTACTCATCAGTAATCCAAATATCGCTCAGCAAGTTGATGATTTCTGTGATTTCGTTTCAGGGAAAGTCCTAGTCGAGAGGTCATCGACTAGAGTTACCAGGACATTTACTGTGCCTCCTCTCGACGGGCAATCTGCTCTTCACTCACAAACGAAAGTAGTCGAGCGTACGGATTTGATAACTTGGTCGTGCTTAATGTGCGGTCAGTGGCACAGTGGTCAACACGGTTGCCTCATGAAAGCGTGGTCGGAGTCCTAGTCCCGGCGGTGGCAAGGGTACGCGCCGCTGACTAGCTCAAACAAAAGCGAAACTCGAGTCTAGTGTCCTGTTTCGAGGCTGGCTAGGATGCCTGTCTTAATAATAAGGCTGTAGTCAATTTTGGGTGAAAATTAATTTGTACAAGAAAATCCTCCCAGTAAACGGTGTTGCCGCGTCCTTTCTCATTTTTCGGGTCAAGCAATTGAGCGTGTAACCGAGGCAGCGAACCAACGCTATTCACTGAGATGAACAGCCTAAACGCCATCATAATCTACACGTTTCCCACATCACCTGAATCCCGGATTATAAAAATCCCACATCAGCACAAGTGCCAATCAGGATGACCGATCGTCATTGATAAACCAGTTGTCGGATGAGATGCATAAGATCAACCCAGTGCACATCTCGAATGAACAAGCTCGGCCTAGTGAGCCCACCTAGCGTGGCCAAAGTTTGTTTGGTTGAATGAATTCCACGGCACCAAGAGGTTTTAACTTGTCAGTGCCTACTGAAGCACATTTGGCAGCGTCGGTTGTAGATAGATGACTTCACAATGGACGTTGAAATGTACGTGTAGGAGAAGGGTGGTATTTCAGTTCTAATATAAACAGAAAGTTACCGGATTAATGCCAATTAAAGAACCTACTCCGACAGCCCTTACCAAGCTTCCATTCGCTGAAGCCGTACAACAAGTTATGTGCACATGATATTCATATGAATAGAGATAGCTAACGTCTTCAAGAAAATTATTTAAAACATCCTGGTAAAGATATACATCTCGTGACAAAATAACCTAGTCACCAATTTTTTTCCTAAATGTGTTAGTATCAAGACGACAGCAACTGTACATTGCAAAAAATGCAGACATTTAAAAAGCCGTGGCCCAAACTCCGATTGAATAGCCTGTATGAACAATAAAAGGTGCATAAGGGCACGAAAATTAGCTATAAAACCACACGCCACCGCCTCCTCAGAGTCCTACAGACTGGCGCGTCAGTTCGTTTATCGCATTTACAAAAGTCCGATGTTTTGAGAGCCGAGTATGTCGCCATTTGCAATCAGCGGGTGGCTTCTGCCGCCTTCTGGGCTTGACAAACCCAATACGAATAGTGTTCAATTTTGCACCTATCCTGCTCACATCACGCCACGAAGGTGTGAACTGATCAACCGGGAATGAGAGAACCTGTTAGCGTTGAGACAAACACAGTTAAAACATGGTAAAATTGGTCTAAAACCTCCAAAGATTTAGAAATGCTGTTACGCACTAATTGGGGATGTGGATAGATATGATACAGGCGAACAGGAGAGACGGAGGGCGATTGTATCAACTTGAGACAAACAAAGAACGGCTTCCAATACGATAAAAAGCGAGTAAGAGGTCAGGTCGACCTGCAAACTCAGTCTCCGTAAAAACTGTGCGGTGGATGCTGAGTGACGCCCCAGCGGTGTTATAAAAAAAGTGAACATAAATAGTTCGCCAAATCACTTGCAAATATAACGCCAAGTTGACTATCACTCACATTTGATCACAGCCATCGTATTCAGATAGACTTTCCAGCCTACCTCTTTCGAAAAGAAGCACTAGACTCGAGTTCCGCTCTCATGAGAGCTCGTCAGTAGTGCATATCCTTGCCACGACCGGGATTTGAACTCCGGCCATTCCGATCATGGGGCAACCGTGTTGACCACTGCGCCACTGACCTAACATTAGGCGCGGCAGAATTATTAAATCTGAACGCTCAACCACTCTCGCTTGTGAGCAATGGTCAGGTTGCCCGATCGTCTCGAGAAGAGATACAGCAACTGTCCTGTTAACTCCAATCTATAATCCCGCGATTGGCAACCTGATCATTGCTCACAGGCGACAGTGGTTGAGCGTTCAAATGTGATAATTTGGTAGTGCATAATGTGAGGTCAATGGCGCAGTGGTTGACATGGTTGCCTAACGAATGCGTGGCCGGAGTTCAAATCCCGGCCGTGGCAAGGATATGCGCTACTGACGAGCTCTAATGAGAGAGAAACTCGAGTCTAGTGCTTCTTTTCGAAAGAGGCTGGCTGGAAAGTCTACCTGAATACGAAAACTGCGATCAAATGTGAGCGATGGTCAATGTGAAAATAAACCAAAACCCCGACTACTCATCAGAAATATAACATCGTTTGTTGTCGGCTGAAATTTGTTTACCTTGGCATTCTGTCCGCATCAGTGATCTGAAAAAACCAACCTGGGTGGACCAGATGCATGAAAAAAGCACTGGCAAGATATTCAAAGGCAGAAAGTACGTTTTAGCAAACGAACCGACCAGTGACTTTCACTGATCAAACGGGGAACGTCGCCAACTGGTGAGTGGCCAGATAAGATGATAATCAACCTACCAAAGCTTACATTTACACGTGGGAAACTTTTTGGTTATTCACATCCTTCTGATTGACAAAATAATCATAATTCTAAATTGTGACAACTTTCAAATTCATATGCCGTACACTACGGAGATATGGTACTTTTTGTAGAGATACCTAGCCACACGTGTCGGAACGATAAAACTTTTTTTTTGTTCTAAATCGATTAGCACAATTTTTCGTAACATAACGGTGACAAAACAAGTGCAAAATAGTGTTAGCCACGTGGGTCTCAGATAAGTGGCTCAGGTCCAAATCACGAACAGTGCAACCGCGCGGCTACAACGCTGAGCAAATTTCGCACATCCGGTTCTCGAAATTGCAAGAATTCCAGGTAATCAGACAACGGTGGACCAATGCATCGGTCTGATAGCACCATAGCAACCTGGGCTGCCTGCGTAAGTATATCATGACTTCTTTTTGTGCATAATCCATTCACACAACTTTCGGTTCATAGCCTTCTAACAACATTTGCCCGTTAGTTGCAAAAAAGACTGTTGTCGGTTTGTCAGTAGAGAAAATACTTGTAAAGAATGGGGCGGCCATACTGTATTGTCACGGAATGTACTGCGGATGAATCGCTTGTCCCCACATGTACGTTTGGTTAATGCCTCAAGCACTACTTCTACTACGATTCGTGGTCTCCGAAACATCCACGCTGCCTGTGGATATGACATGTATTTTCAACCCAACAGTTTGAAATCGACATGTTGATGTCACCACCCTCCCAGTCTGGGACTAATAAACAGTTTTAACCAACCAATATTACTGTGGGCAGCACCGAAAGAAACGCGCCCAGGTGGAGTGATCACCATCCTGAGATGGTAGTAATGGGATCTACCAAGACAGGTGGGACGAGCTGCACAATGTTCCTACAGCCTGGCCTAATCAGGGTGCTTTTCCACGAAATTAAAACCAGTAATGGCGGCATAGCGTCTGTGTTTGTCTCGCCAAATACGAAATACTTGCAGCTGGTATTTATGCTTATTTTGGAAAAAAGAACGATATAACGGTTATGATAATGTGCAGTCACTAACACCTCGAAAATTTCCAACCTCGCTTTTCACTGGAGCAGATTTTGCTAATCATTCGTACTGACCAAATACAACATAAGACGCACTCCTAGACTCGATCGCATAATCACTACCAGGTAGGCAGTGTATTGTTTTTCGACTCATACGTAATCTACATGACAGCAATTTCTGTTTGACGGTCACCCGAATCAGAAACACACTCGGTTTAAGACGAAATCGGTTAGGCGACCAGTAGTGTGAAACGTTAGGACGTAACACAACAAGCCTCGAAAAGATACTCTGTTCCATATAACTAGTCCACTTCACTATCGAGCCTGTGCTAATCATGTGTACATATCAGAGTGATTACAAGTGGACTGGTGACAACGATAAGCGTACGTGGGCCGCTAAGGAAGTATGTGCCACTACAGACTGGATTCTGTGATGATTAGAGTTTGGAAAATCAAACCGAGAAGTAGGTAGCCCCAGTCTGACACGAGTGTAATCCAGCACAATTACAAAAGCAATACCAACCTGACATCAAAAAGTGGTCCTCAGCTAAAATCGCAGTGCACCCACGTTGCGTTCTGGTGAAAACGACCAGAGTGAAACCAACTCGTAAGTTTGAAATCAAAAATCTACATTTAAATTTAAGAGCGTTATCAAAAGAAGGCAGATTCAACAGGAAAGTGACACTTGTGATGTGTAATCTGCGCATCTTCGGATGACCAGTGTCATGCTGTGCGCTTGCTGGCCAACAAGATATCCCATCTGTAAACAGCAATACACGGGAAACGTTGTTAACATCCTCAGGTGACAATTTATGAATGATCTATTTCGCTAGTGTAGGTTATTAAGACCCAGTCATGTACATTGAACATGAGCAACACAAGCCCAATTACACACATCGATTCACTGGGAAATCCTCAGTTTATATTAATATGGAATCCCCATGGTCCGATGGAAGTTACACAACAATCATCGTGTCGAATTTGTGCGGTTATACAGGTAACAGAACGAGCCACTCAGATACACAACGGATCGATGAAAGACTCAAACAGTAGCATAGGTAAAAACTCTTTATTAGTGAACCACATCACAAAACCGAATGTGCTAGTAGCGATATAAAGAATAAATGCAGTTAATATGCGTAAACCCGAAAAAATCAGAGGGGATAGTTGCCTCTATTGCGAAGCGGAAAAGATGTAGAGTACGGACATCAATAAGTTTCTGAATCACTCAGTACAACCGAATCACCACCTTCATCCTCTTCTTCGTCTGGAGAATCAGCTTCGTTCGTCAGCTCTCCATCGTCTGGCCTCAATTCAAGGTCACCTACATCACACTCGTCGTCACATCCGTTGTCGAGGTCAGAGTCAATCGAACTGGGATCCACATTCCCAGCAGGCAGAGACTGCGAATAGCTTGCCCGGTCAGTGGGTAGACTCGGACGAGCCGCTTTGTCAGAGATGGAACTCATTTGGCTTTGATTACAAGAACGATCCGCTGCAACCATTTCCTCCTCCTCCTCTTCGCTCTCTTTATTGTCATCATCATCATCGGGTAGTTCGACGCCGTGGATGTCACGATTTTTCAGCGTGCCTAACCAAAATGCCTCTGCACACTGATGCTGGGAAAGCAAGATCTGAAATGTATGTTTGAAAGTATTAAAAAAGTACAGTTAGCCAATTAAAACAAAAAAACAGGACATCGTGGCCAATTTCTTAATACAAGATTTCAGTGGAATTGTTACACCCATGATTAGACATAGGGGTAAGGAAAAATGATAAGTTTGGACGATCTTAACATACGACAATGATAGGTCGTCGACAGCAATTGATTATCATTTCTTTCTTACGATGATAGACGTACATCTGTGAGTATCCTTCACGACCTGAATCGACCTGTGTGCTTTTTCATTCCGATAAAATGTTGCTATTTGTATCCACAATAGCCAACAGCTAGAACACTGCCTGCGGATAATACAATGTGTGCACGTAAAAGTTAAACCAGACCACTGTAATGAGAACTATGAACAAAGGTCACAAAGTCAACACATCCTAAAATCGTGAATAGCAACGCACATCTCGAATCATACGCTGGTGGTCGAAAAAAGTTGACCGCCGAACAGAAGCCTGTAGACCACCTTTATAAAAACGGCCGTTTTTTCTTACGCAAAATGCAGCCAGTCCCCGCAAAATCGGCTACAAAGTTTGCTACTAACTTTGCACAATCACTGCCAAAAATTAATCTATCTGAGGAAACAATGCCGAAGGTAAATTTTAGTAAGTGTACTCAGAGCTTCACGCATCACTTTGGAAAAGCAGTTAGAATATCAACGATTGTTAAACAAGTCCATCAAAAAGCTATCTGTGACACAAACTGCGATAAAAAGCGCACACCAACATATCACATTCAAGAAGCAGCCTGACAAGCATCTTGCTATATAGATATACTTAGTGGTCTGTGATTTATACAGTCATAAACGGAGCCCTGAAAACATTGATGATCAGATCAACGTTCCACTAGTTCTAGCAGAACTTACAGGTCCACTTGATGATAAATTCGATCGGTAGCAAACCTAACACGTATTTCAGAGCTAGAACCTAGACGCATACTGTCTTCAAATTCAGATTTGTAACAAGAGACTGATTACGGAATTAAAAACACACATTCAGATGAATAAATAGGTTCAAAAAGTCAAGTACTTAAGGATATGTGAATCAATTTGGTACTGAGGAGAACATCAGATCAAGATGATAAATGAAACTGATGACAGCCATACCGTAGAATAAGCTCTATCGTCGAACAGTAAATGTAAAAATTCCGCTTTATGGGTCTCGTGATGACTGAGAAAAATGTGAAACTGCATACAAACTGCTGTACCGGAAAGTGTTTCCAACCAGCAGTTTGCGTAGGACCTCCAAATTTGGTTGTGACTGTGACAAAATTAAGCGTGGTTAAAAGCGGTAACACAGTTGTCGCACAGTTTCACTTGTAACAATGAACGTGGAGGACACTGCTTTAAATGAGCGCCTACTTTCACATGGTATATTACGACCTATAGAGATGATGATGTTTAACTGGATGTTTTGGAAAATCCATCAGAAAGGGCAAAGATTAAGTAGTAAAATGTGACAAGTTCCAGAAGTTATGAAAATCAATGAGGAAATCGGACAAGGATTAAAATATCAGATTGACTTGGAGCCTGCCACACGGATTGTAACAAAAGCCGTAACACAGACAAACAAATCAACATGTACGGTAGAAAACTCCATGAATGCAACTATTCACCAGCTGTACGCAAAAAATGCAAAATGGTAACGAACCTTGACACGGTACAGAAACGTTTCCAGACAACGCCGAGTGGATGGTATCTGGTTCGTCAGTTGTGAGTCGCGATAGGCTTTGGCGTGTGTGCACACTCTCTGCATGAACCTAGTGAGCGATTGTGTATTACGCAAGAACGTGGTCACTTCGACAACGTGATGCCTAGGGTAGGAACCGAAAAGACAAAGGGTCATGACTGACACGAGGGTTCGAAACCAGATAAGCAAAAAACATTCATAATACCACTGGTGGACAATCAGACATGTTCAAGAGTATTGGCAAATAGAAACACAGGAGACAATTTTGACCACCAACAATATCGTATTAGTCGATGGTAAGAAAATTTTATCTCCCCACGTGGAGCAAGTGATCTATTTTCCATGATCTTACTCTGTACTGAGAGGCGGTGGCTTATATTAAAAAAACGGTAAACAAAATCGGATTGTGTGCATCAAGGCCGAGTGTCCAGTATTCAAAATAACATTCATACAGGTGCAATTACTGAGTTGGAATTTAGAACCAACACAAACAATAATAACATGAGGATCGCAGAGAGGTCGCCAAAGATGTTTGGAACAGCAGACGACAATCAAGTGTAATGGTATGAATGTTATCCGTGAGATAAAGACAAATAGGAAAGCAGAGGAAGTGAATGCAGAAAAAAATGCGTCTTGTGGAGGATCTAACCTTAAATGTTACGTGGTTTTCTGCTCACAGAGCATGTTGATATTGAATGTCTAGATTTGGAAAAAAGGGCTTTTATGGGCAAAATTCAAACCGTTATCCCTGCTTTACATACAGACCACCATATTTTCGACTATGGTTATACAGCAGTTATGTATGAGAATCAAGTACAAGCATTATGCTATCCCCGATAACAATAAGGGTATCCCTAACTTCTTAGGGCACACATGTTTAACATGGTGGAAGCAAAATTCAACGGTGAACGCACTGAAACAAATGAGAGAAAATCCAGGGCTTTATATGGTAAAAGCACGGGGAACAGTAAAGAAGGAGATTGAACCGATGTATGCAGAGTTTCGCAACACGATCGTCATCCAGTTCAATTCTTCGCTAACATCTTAAGGAATCAAATTTCAATTTCAGCAAGGTCATATCAGGAAACCAAGGTAATAAGCTGGAAACCAAGCTGCCGTCTTTAGCCTGATCCACTGGTTACAAACATGTGGCGAAAAATGAGTTGCTATGTATACAATGTGCTCACGCCAACGGAGCATGTGAGAAATCATCGTCCTCCCCAGAGGTTGACACTTTTTCAATCCAGAATACACGTCGGCAAACTTGGCCCTATCTGATACGGTATTCGCACCACATACTGTCATTAACTCGGAAACACCGATGGTCGAAGACAACCAAGATCTGAGCAACCTCTGCGTGAACGAGCCAAGTTTCAATACAGTACATTAAGAACGCTCGTATAGTGCGCCATAGACTCGGTCCTTCTCAGAAAGACTGAGATTATAGTGTAAGTTGGCAAATGCCATGCGACACAAAGCTAGGTGATTTGTGATCACATCATATACCTCAACAACCCAGACACAACTTTCGCGAAGCACGAACTTAGTACAGCTTTGTTAACTGAAGCAAAGGTTCCTCCAATGAATAAAAATACAGATTGTCGGTTTTTTAACTGAACGGTACAATTCAGGCATCTGGAGACATTCGAAAACATGAGTAACGCAGCTACAGCCGTGGCAACATGACTTAAGCTTCGCGGATACGTGCTCATGTGTTGTGCTAGGTATGCGAAGTGCAGTGGCTACAAGCAGCTTCGACGCAATAGGAATCAGGTTAATCCCTCGGTGACGGGCACACAAAGTGTGCGAACCCTTTTGAAAATGAGCATGAAATTAGAGCAACGCCGGTCATCTGGAACAACTCTGCTGAACCCGTGCTTCGGGAACTCAGCCATCAGCAGGGTCTCCACCTAGAAAAAGTACAAAAACCAGTTCGTCTAGGCCGGGTGACTTGTGGCGTTTCAGGACTTCGACCTTAAATGAGATTTCCGCTACCTAGGGAAAAGAAACGACAATAGACCAAAGAGCATACGCAGATCCAAAGGTCGTGATCAACATCGCAGTTAGCTAGTTGAACCGCTGTTAGAAGTGGTCGACCCACCGTCCTATAAATCGGCATGGGTTATTGAGTGGCTGATCATTGTCTTCGTGGATGGCCTCACACACAGCTGGCCTCCTCCTAACCGTTGGTCGGTTGAGTAAGAAAGGCTTTTGGGAGTTCCCGGTAGCAGCAACTTGTTCAGTCTTGAGAGTAGGTTGGGTCAACCAAGCCTAGCGATCTTTTCTTATTACTTGATCCAAAATCCCAACCGGGTAGCCTTGCAAACAGAAATGTACTTGCCGTCAAGCATGCTAGCTTTACGGGCATCAAAAAGCTGAAATGCCCTTATAGAAACGTAGCGGTTGGTGGCCAAACGAACGACAGTACTACCCGTGTGTATTGCATGTCGTGTACGTACCTCAGTATGGAGCGTTTTTACCTCCACTAGTTTTGTTTGACAACGATGTGGTTTTACACCAATCCACAGGCCGCATCTCACACGGGTGGTCTAGATCGGTTTGTCGTCTTCGGAACAACCACGCCATCGATGGCTGACGGCTACGCGGTCGTCCTGCGTCCACAACTGACATGGTGATGGAGGTCGTCGGATGGCGCACTGACCTCAAGGATGTCGAAAATCTTGTAATTGCCCTAAACAGCACGAGGTCCACAAAAATAGGTGAAAAACGTTCACTGTTGTCTGTTCCGCAAGCACTACGAGGGCAGTGAAAGTCAAAGAAGTTTGTCACACTTACCATGTTTGGCTGAACATTCAAGTCTTCGATCGGTGTTACAGTGTTAATGCGCCACGCGCTGTGTAGAAGGTTAGTGAATTGATGTTCAAAATGACCTCTGACTGCCTCTGGACTACAGGCTGTGGGACCATCTGACGCAAACGGATTTTGTCACTGAAGAGCAGCTCTTGAGACTAACCACATATTCACGTCTGACAGCTCACGCATAACTGTAGATGGGTATCCACTTAAGCCGCACCCTCTCTGTGTGTGCGCTGAGGGATAATAAATCTGACGTCTGTTTGACCAGCGTTTTGAGCTGCAGGGTATCCAAACAAACGCACGATTGAAGCAAGGGGCTCGCATTCCATTGGAAGGCGGTGACTAGCAGTTCAATTTGTGCATCCTTCGAATGGAGTCCATTTATCCAAGATCTCAAATACACTCGGCGTGAAGTTGCCAAAAAAGCCACACCACAGTTGGATGATTAATCAGGGAAGACGGGTTTGGTGTAATCGATGCGCTCAGCCAGAGAGTTCAAGACCAACAAAGCTGTTGCGACGTCTGTTTCTTGTAGTCGGGAATGATCCAGTTTTCCCGTGAGTGGACTCCCACCGCTCAACGTGTTCGGTAACCGTTTCGCACCCGTTGAAGTTGGTGGTCGTCACCCTGAAGACATCTCCGATTGAAGGGGACTGAGGATATTCGCAAACCAGAAAGACTGCATGCTGTTTGGGAGTCCGTGTGGGGCAAGTGGAATTCCTTTGTGACTAGGTGAAATATATCCGCAAAAGACGCTTGGCCATCAAGTTGGTTTATTGCGCAAAATTCCGTACAGGTCATGTCAAAAACTAAACTACAAACGCGTACACTCATTTGCGCGACAGACATGCACTCACATACACTGGGTGAGAGTACGTCGTCATTCGCACAGCATGTACACACTGTTCCGATAGTCTCTTCTTGTCCGTCGTGTTCGGGGCTTGTCCTCTTCCTCCTGAATGTCGTCTGTGGGTAATACACTACATGTGAGTAGTATACTACTCACAACGAAACTGCCTGCTATGCAATAGTAGTGCCAGCGCTCATTATCTGTGACTGCTTCTCGACCTATACTGCTACCTTGACGTGGTGGTCGGGCTTGTGTACTGTTTTGATCCGGCGGGCTATGCTGACTAGGACTCCGGTCCTTCCAGGTGCAACCTTGTCAGACAGGCCAAAGGGGAGCAGTCAGACGAAAAGC
>QNGE01003455.1:11539-35776 GCA_008508345.1 Paragonimus westermani | reverse complement strand
CCATAGGATCGTGCCTCACTGCCTAAGCACTCCTACGCGGTCAGCAGTGCGACATACAATCCTATGAGTGTAACTGCTTTTCGTCTGACTGCTCCCCTTTGGCCTGTCTGACAAGGTTGCACCTGGAAGGACCGGAGTCCTAGTCAGCATAGCCCGCCGGATCAAAACAGTACACAAGCCCGACCACCACGTCAAGGTAGCAGTATAGGTCGAGTCTCATGACCTTAACTGTTCTGAAAGCAGCACACGTTCGAAGTGTGCAGTAGGTTTCATTTGCGATCCCGGATAATAGTTGTTAGAATGAAATAAATAACATGAACATATCGTGCTATATAATTAACGGTTTGCAAACAATCTTACACTGGATCGAGCGGGTGGCTCTGGTTTTAAATGAACACGTGCCGAGTCAACACAGAGGATTAGCGAAACAGTGGAATGGCTAGAACGTGAGAAGATAGTGATGACAGTTTTATGTGGAAGAATGTGGGACATTTACAACAAACATTAACGGTTTAGTTACATGTCAACTAAGAATATAATATGTAATCGGATGTTTAATTCAGCAGTGGTAAGATCGTTCCAAACTAACTAAAAGGCATCAGAAAAACAAAGATGCAGCGTGGTTCATGAGAGTTATGCGCCATACACCAAAGGAATGCATCCCATTGGTTTATCTGTTTCACTATAAGCTTGACATCTAGTCGTTTATCCGTTCTTAATGTCATGAGCAATACCGACGGCACTACATCGATGGTCCAAACTGAAGTTTAAAAGACATAACAATCAGGATATAAAAAGGGACAGGACTCGAGTTATAAGTGTTCAAATTTCAGTCCTCAACAGTGAAGATGCTTACGCACGACAAGTAAGCAAACGAATGAACCGATATTTACCTTGATGAGGTTTGCACTGTTGAGCAACAAGCCACTTCAGTTTATAAACAAGTAGGTAACACAACAGCAGCATACCTGTTGCAAAACATAATGTTTTTCATTTCCACATTCTGTGGATCACGCAGGCCTAAGCTCAGAAAATGAAGCTCGCCTAGTATTTATTGTTTCACTGCACTGTACCTTGTCGTAACTGATCCAACCCGCGTCGTATGCTGGTCGGCTGGGGCATCGATAAACAGTATGCTCGGAAAGGATCCATTAAAAACGAACTATTCTTAAAGTTACCATATCTGGAAGTGACCACTTGCCCGAAACAAAAAAAATGAACATGACTGCACTCAGGTCGTAAGGTTAAACTGCTTCCGTACGAGTCATGATCATAAATATCCTGCATTCACTCATGTATAACATCCACCAGAGCGCAACATCAAATATGTTAAGCAAGTGACAAGTGCTTTGAAATCACCAACTTCCAATTCATGAGTCAGCTCAAAGAAGGTGAGGTTTTTAAGATACACTAGAGAAAGCTACGAATTCGAAAGGATGAGCAAGGTTGTTGAACGCTGACTGCTGAGTTAACAATTTATAGCGTGGCATTTGATAGCGTACGTGTTTACATGTATTCAATGGTCTAAAAATTAATGTCACCACAGCGACGTAAGAATCAACCGACTATATGCGGATGCTGCTTGAGATTTGTGTGAGGTGATGAGTGGGAGAGCCAGAACGGTCGAAGAGGATCAAAGTTAAAATTCGTATGCCTCGTTAACCTTCTTTAGAACATTATGTCTTTACGTAATGGTTAGTGGCAGTGTCGGTTGTGTTCCAACAAAAGCGTAAAAACAAAAACAGAACGGATAAACAGACAGAAACGCCGTCACCACAGTCCTACCAGAAGGTGTGGAAAGTGGGGTTCGACATGTAACATCCGAGCTGATCATCAAATCACGAAATCTGTTCCGGGTACAGGTCAGGTGAGGTAGATCAGTAAGGTCGTTCGAGCTGAAGTCGTGTTGTGAAGTACAGGCCGATGCCAGGTGGTAAACACAGTCTACTGTGAACTGACTGACACCGCGATAACAGGTTGTGGTATGGTGATCCAGTGGTTTGGGGATAATAGAATTCAAGTTACCCCCGCACGCAAACAGATCATTGAGTATTGCAAGGGAATTGCAAATGACGTCGGTCACAAGACACCAGGAACGGGAAGCCAAATCAACACAAGGACGTTTCTTCACTCTTCTTGAGTTCGGCAGTGAAGGTGGTGGTTGAGTGCGGTTGTCGTCTGATTCGTCCGAGGAACTAGCAGATGAGTTGAATATCGAATCGGAAGTATCAGGTTTGCCTAGAGGTCAAACAAGAGCACAATTTGCAAACTGAACGGTCCGCAGAAAGCTTTTAAAATACCCTACTCAAAATGTAGTTTAACTTCCGAAACCATTCAATTTCGAACAAAACAAAAACTCTCACAATTCAGTTGCTATTAAAGAGCAATAAGGAGGAATACGCGACAGCCTTTGCGTGCTACCGAGACAACTTCGTTTATTTCACTAAGGAGTCTTACAATGACAGTATATTTTTGACACCTGTGAGGCAATCTGCTGCATGATATGATGCTGACTAGGCGCAGCCATCAATATCACTCAACAATGATGACAGAAAGTGCTATTAACAGAACAACATCAGCGTCTACATTGTCCAGTTAACGTATTAGGGTCCGCCAACCGACCGTGTTTTCTTAACCGCATTTGGTCGACTGTCTGATATGCGATTGAAAATTTTGTTTCGTTTTAGAACTCATGTGATCACCCACTGGTTTTCCAAAGGCAAACAGACTCCATGATGTTTCTACCTGAGTTGTCGAAAATAAGTCAGCGAACTACATTCAAAGAGTGTGTTCGATCATTCGCGTGATATTCTTTCAACTGGAAAATGCAACATTGAATGGGTTGAAGTGACTCAAAACAGTGAAGTCGAATGCCAACCAATCATGTAAATCATTCTCGCCTTGCTACGGAAATGTTGGCGATAGTTGACGCATCAGTTGAGCAATAGAGGAGATAAAAAATTAGGACTACCACAAACACGTAGTAAGCAACGAACTGTCGTTCATTTTGGACCTCAGTAACAAGATCCGGCCCCCTATTCGTGCGATCCTTAAGAATACAAAGTGTCGTGGGAACTAGCATTAGAGGTGATTTTGGCTATGGTTAACTGGCTTGGAATTCAAAACTCAGCTGTACATAATTCGAAGAAATAAGGAGGATTAGTAGGTACTCAAGCAAACGGGAACGATGAATGTGGGAGAATCACGTGGTCAATTAGCACGTCCTCACTTGCGCCAATTCATACAAGTGTACCCATTAGCGCGTCAATCTCTGGCCTTTCATCAGTTGCTCGCGAGTCAAAGGCAAAACAGAGTGTAATACTTTGTGTTTAAGTCGCAGGTTTTCGCGTGTGTTGCTCAGTCCACACTTGTGAGATAGGTGTCCGGAAATGAGAAATTCGTCAATTGAGGCAGGGTTAGCAGGCCAAAACTGTGTAAACAATCATGTAGGTATCTAGATTGAGCCAACACAAACGCTTACAACAATTGGGGCATGAGATACACAGTGGACGAGAATGAGCACCGAATGCATCGGCAATGCTTTAGGCAATATACGGCGCAAGGAACGACGATCGAGTCCAAATAGTCAGGTGTTTCTCAGACGACAAATTTACCTTCAACCTACACAGTATTCAGAGGTGTGCATATTACTTTATGTAACTGGATTTCAAACACGCGACGAGCATACCAGCTTGTGATCAAGTGTCAAAGTTAAATGCCCGCGTCAGAAGATACACACGGGTTTTAGAAAGAAAATTCAAATGTGGGCATAAAAAATGTCAAAGTAGGGGTGTTTGAAGTGTAACATAACACGACACAAATAGAAACCCGTACCAATATCTATAGAAAAGCAACCATAAACAAAACACTATCAAGATACGAACTGAAAAGAATACAGGCAAATATCAAACTAATGGATTAGTAGGAGCAGGCCCGAATTTTGCCACCGGATTTTTCTCTTCTAGAGCACTCAATGAAGATTTACGAACCGGTTGAACAACAGAACAGTTTCACTAATAAGCAAAACACTGTTTCCGAACGAAAGCGTGGTGGAAATGTTTACTCATACATACTTATTTAGTCGAATTACAAGTCACCGGAACTCGACTTCAAGATTGCCGGTTTACTTGGTACCAATCCGTTTGTTCAAGATAGCTCATGACACAATCGCTTGTTGACGAAAAAGTATTATAGTGGCTTCCGACGCTGCCCAAAAGCAACACATCATGACCGATCAGATCCTGGTCGGACTTATCAGATACGTGATGGGAGTCAAGTCGAAAAGTCTGTAGCTTTGGCACTGAAGCACGTAACGCGTAGTTATTCGAAGCTGCAATCAACTAGAAAAGCATCTTTTCGCATTTTCATTATGGTGCCTTTCGCCAAACAGGTTGATAAGATTGCATTTTACTCAGTAAACAATCTGGTGGACTGAGGCGTGGTATTCGAATGTCACGAGTAAAAATGGGAGTATGCCTTCACGGAATTAAACGACAAATTAGTGGGCTTCCAATCCACCTATGAGAACGTTCGCGGCCTACAAAAAAACACCCCGGCAATCATATTAAGTCGTCATGAAAGTGATATTTATTAGTTTTCTATTCAGTTGCCAGTATGTCTATCTTCGCGAGTTACAGCTACATGCAGCCTCCTAGATAGTTTATCAGTTAGAATGGTGATGGACCTCTTGTGAGAATCTCCTCCAATGTCACAGGGGGCTCGGATCACGTGTTATTGTACCGCAATGAAACGTGGGCACCGTGCCAACAGAAGTTGTGGTATCTGAGCCGCTTCCATCTGCAACGTCTAAGATGCACCTTAGGTGTTCGATGGTACGACACGATTAAGAACACTGAGTTACTTCGGCCAGCAGACGCGGACGGGATTGAAACCATACTGAAGCTCAACCAGCTTTGTTGGCTGGAACACGTCCATAGGATGCGTGACGAACTGACTCCGGAGCATCTGTAGTATGGGTAACTATAAACGAGTGAGCAGAATTCTGTTGATCAAAAGCCACAATGTTAGAGTAAACATTTCGCGTAATAATATCGACTTTACATCGTGGGAGGAAGAAGTTTAAAACTAACCGCCCACAGGAATGTTAACAGAAGGGGAGGTGCTCAATAGAACTACAAGTGGTAATATTGTAGCGGAAAAAGGCGTTCAATAAAACACAATCTTCATTGTCCAACTTGCTGTATCCCATGCTACGCGCGTCCTCGTGTATATGAAGCAGAATTCCGGTCAACAACACCCTCGGTTTTCGCTCACACGGCGTGTGCACTTCGGCCCGGTTTGTGTGTCCGACGCTTTCTGTCAGGGTTTTTTCAGTTGGGCCGATCTCGTCGGGCGGCGTCTCACCCAGTCGCTCGCCCTGTCCGTAATCTATCCACTGTGGCCTTTGGCTGTATTCCACGAATATGTCGAGATACATACAGTCAGTGAAAACCGACACAACATTAGCATTTTGTAACACACACCTTCAAATACCGGTAATCAATTTTTAATTCTGGATTCAGAATATTCACGAAGTGTCGGTATTATGGCAAGCTTCATCAAGAGAGATCCATTTAGCATAAGGCTTTTCAGATAAATGTTCGTAAAATGACTCAGTTCATAAAAGGTTCGTTTTCAACGTCAAGGACCGCCGGTCTGTGTGAGGAATAGCTAGAAATCCTTTTTTGAGCTGAGGATGGAAACTAACATGATAGTGGCAACAGCGAAACAAGCTCTTGTTAAAATACTTCCCCAACTTGAAATGCTTTGTTCCACTGTTATGGAAGGCGAGAATCAAAACAGCCTACCATTTCTGGATATATGCATCAGGAGAAATGCAGATGGCTCGATTCAACGAAGCGTCCACCGCAAGAGCACTTGGACAGGTCAGTACCTGCATTTTGAAAGCTTTGTTCCCCGATCCTACAAACAGAGTTTGGTGCGCACTTTGTTTGATCGGGCCAGACGTATCTGCACTGAAGATACTGTTCAAGAAGAGATGGCCCTGTTAGAGACCACCCTACAACTAAACGGCTATCCTAAACCGTTTATTGCAAGATTTAAACAGCCCATCGACATAGGAATTCGACCCGACACAGTGTCCAAAAAGCCGGTATTTCTTCGTCTTCCCTTCAAGGGTGATGATGTATGCCAACTTATTCACCGTCGTCTGGTTAGTTCTATCGCGAGAACATACAATGCAGTGGTTCCAGTGATTCTGTTCAGAACATTCCGGATTCCGACACCCTGTGTGAAACAACCGGTACCTGAGTCAGTCAAATCCAACCTTATCTATGAATATCGATGTAGATGCGGAGCATCCTACATAGACAGGACTGAGCGCCAGTTGCGAACCAGGGTCACGGAGCACATCCCGAAGTGGGTCAGGAAACAGATTACGCGAACACATGATGTCACAGCCGGGCATAGAAACAAGGAACCTGCATCGTCAATTGCGCGTCATATTCCAATGACGCAACACCAATGTGACCCCACAACGGCATTTCGCGCTATCTACTCAACGTTACACAGGCGAACACTGTGCTATGCCGAAGCGATTGCAATCCGAATGTTCAAACCCGCGTTGTGTGTTCAGCAACAACTGTTTGTAGGGTTGTCGCTACCGTGATAGTGACAGTGATTGTGCACTCTGACAATTGGCTTTCTCTGGTATCTTGTTCGCTTTCTCATACCGCTGCCCTCCAAAAAAGCACAAAACGAAACCACTCGCTAATCCCGAACATGACATTACGTGCAGACTGTCGCAAATTACCTTACATTTTGGTGAGCCAGTCAGTAAACGAGATGCTGTATTTCACATTAATTGTTTGACGAAACACTTATTAGATATAAAAACCGGGTTATGTGGACTTAACAAAGACCAAAGCTGTTAAAAAAACGTGACGAACTTGAATCTGAAAGATAAAACATCTGTTCATGCAAAATCAGCACTTGTGCATTTTCTAGTATTATGCAGAAAAATGCAAGTCACATTACGGGATGTTTTTCAAAATGGACTAGGGAGCGTCGTTCTGCATGATCCCTTGCCGAGGTTTTTATAACAATCAGTAGTCAGGTAAACTCAGGTCCGGCAGATCCTATGTATGCAGTCGATACTAAGAAAGACTTTTATGGTTGTTTGCAAAGTCATATCGCATCAACAAAAACCGCGTATTACCGCAATCGAGTCGACTGTCATTCGGTTACCTAGTCCTGTTCCATTTACAAAAAGAAACTCGTACCCAGCTTACGAATCCTATAGCTATGTCCGGATCGTTCTTGACACATGAAAGATGAAGCCAAATTCGGACTATTCCGAAAATCCCCAGTCCTTGACCGTCGATCTAAGTTCGGCTCCTCTGGCCAAATTCGCCTGTTGTCTCTTTGAGGGAGTTCACGAGCAAGCGTAGTATGCATCGGTGTGAAGAGTAGCCAGTTAGACTAACGGGTGAGCAGATGGAGTCTTTAGGATGAAACGAGTGAGCCGTTTCCCTTCATATCCTAAGCAAAAAATAGGCAGAACAAAAAACCTTCACTTGCGCGGGGAGCTAAGCGAAACACGATTGACAGATTTGCATCAAATCATCAAGCTGGACATCAGTCCAGGAAGACAGGTATGGTGACCACTCGTAGGGGTTGACCCACTAGCTACCGAAAAAAGAGCGAATAAACATATCCCCTTGAGGGTAATCAGATACAATTGTTCAAGAAAGCCCTGTATGTAGGCCACGCAGTTTAAGCCGTTGGCCGGAATCCAGTCAACGGTCGGATGCCTCCTGGATGAGATCAACACCTCATCAGCTTGCTGATGAAAAAAGAGAAAGAGGAGCAAAAACATGTGGTACTTCTCCTCACCTGTGCCAACTGTGACGTCGGAAAGACGTTCAGCTGTTGCTGAAAAGAAACAATGTGTACGCGCGTTTTATTTTGTCCCAAGGTTCGGAAACATGACCCATTCAAGTAGTAAGATCGCACGAGCAACGTAGCCATTCGCCAGCGCATAGCACAGAACACTCGGAATACACGATGAGGTGGTAAACTAACGAGATTGTACAGTCTGCGATAATTGGGGCAAGTACCTCGCATGCCAGGTGAAAGCATCCCGCTCGGGGCAGTATTTACTGGGATCACGAACAGTTGGATAACACCGTTGGATGGTTAAGAAACGAAGTGGTCACAAAACATGAAAACTGACAATTTTACTGGTCAGGTGGGTACGTATCGCCCGCCCAGGTGGGGCCCAAGCGATTGCTCAGGTCGCCTTGTAAGAACGTTATACGATATAGCAGCGTGGTGCAGTCAGTAGTGTCGGCATTCACAGCGTTTCGAGTTCTTCAGTCAAACCTTGTGTTTATCCCTCTGTCTTTTGGGTTACTCCAAGTCACTGGTGCGGCGAGCGGAAGCTCGAGCCACAGTACTTTCTGATCACGATTACGACTGTAATGAATGATCGAATGAAGTCACTACGAAGGTAACTCATGTTCTAGCGAACGTACCCGCAAAAAACTGAAATAACGCACCTGAGAAAAAGTCCACTGCAGTGCGCAGAGCCCGCTGCACCGGAGAGATCAACTGAAGAAGTAGACTGGAACGTAATTCCGGCTTCCAGCTGTCCAGGCGTTGGAACGCGTACCATCCGGTAGAAACGGGGGCGCTATGAACAAAAAAAAAGACTGTTGGAAAGCAAGAATCATATAATGCAAATTTACGTTAAATTAACACTGACTAACAGACAGCGAGCTGAAAGCAAATTTGCAGCAGCGGTCACGTAGACGTTTTAGAAAAACTCACCGCATATCGGATACATGATCCACCTTTAGCGCCAGATCCTCGACTAACCAGGCCAGAGTCTCCCAGTTCCAAGAGTCAGAGTCTGACGATTCTCTCGGTTCGGACTGAAAACCAACCGAGGTTGGCTGAGACGTGAGCTGCGGCCAATTGCACAGGCCAACAGCCAGAGCCGTCATGTCCAATTCCCGGAAACAGACGGATAACTGTTCGAAATTCACCTGAGATACATTACAAACAGACGGTATTAATCGATAAACAACGGTTGACTGCTAAGACTTAAATAGCCCAATGTAAACAGAAGTCTAAGGGGGAAGGTCCACAATAATTTAGTGCGGTTAGCTGAAAACATGTCAAACTGTTACTAAAACGGCTTACTTACAGACTCTGACTTGACAGTCTTTGAGTGTTTCGACCTCCTCGCAGCCATCTTCGAGATTTTCTGCTTAGGTTTCTGTGTTCGTCTGGAGTTGGTTTCAGTTGTAGCATCTTCATTCACTGAAGCCATGGTGACGTCCGAACAAGATGTAGATTCCTCTTCGTCGTTTTCATCCTCCGTGTCATTGCTTCGTGTATTCAGACAAACGTCCACGTCCTGTCCCAACTGAGATCGCATCTTCTTCCGTTTGGAAGAACCAGAATAAATTTTCGTACTTCCCGCTTCGGTATCAGCCAAAGCGCATTTGGACTTTCCTTCCTTTAAGTTTATCCGTCTGTCCATAGAACATAGCATTAATGAAGCAGACGGTTGTCAGAAAAGAGTAAATAGATTGAATTAATCAATCTTTCGGCATGAGACAATCCAGGAAAGTACACTTTTAAAATTAACTCTTTCAGACGTATCGCCGATATGCATCATGTAATTAATATGGTTCTATTTTTTCTACCAGTTGTATGTGTTCTAAACCGGAAGTCTAGCAGTTCAATTAAAAGATTATCACACGAATCGAACAGACGCTGAGGTAACTTGTAATTTAAGTCAAGTCTACATTAAATCAATATAGCGGGCTACTGCGAACACAAGTGACGACAACTGTGTACATGGGATAGTCAGGGGGATAAAACAGAAAAGCAGGAACCTTTCCAGTACAAGGCTAAACTCGGATAAACCGTCTCAGAAGAACTATCAAGAACAGGGAAATCCAAACAGTTGCTGCCTTTTCGTACTCCTCTTCCCATTGACTGGAAAAGCAAGAACCACCTGAGTTTACCTAAGCTGGCAAACCATAGAATTACTGGCGAACCACAGAGCTACTGGCGAACATCGATACACATATCAGTTCAGGAGACTAGGATAAGGGAAATGTAAGTTTCGGCAAGAGTAAGAACCGTATTCGGTTACACAGAGTGCGTTCTAGAGGCTGAGCTACGAAATCACATCACGAACCTGTAGATAATAAATTATTTACAAGTTGATTTTGCCGCTTATCTCAGCCTTAATGGAGTCCATAGATCCCTGAGAATGCTTAGAGCTGTACAGAATCTCAGTTTGCCTGGCATTACAATTTTACGAGGTAAGTGAGCGTAATCAATGCGTTCAACATTCATCGGAGGCCAACGATTGACTTCGTTGTTGCCGCTCAGACAAACGTAAAATTAGGCACATACTGTTTATACCACCTGGCCTTATACAATAATAACCCCATCCAGAAGCTCGAGGCAGGCTGAGTTTTTACTCAGTTCCAGTAAGTACACTGATCCACGGATCCCATTGAGCCCGAGATAAACTGCACAACTAACTCGGAACTTATTTATTGTCTTCACATTGCAACACTCGCCGTTTTCATATAGTAGCGTGTGTGGTCGAAGTTCACCGGATGCACGTATCTGATGAATAGCCACAAGCACGAAACCGGTCGCGTTTCTGGCAGATTTTGACCACCTGACACACTACACACGCTACATTACATCGGGGAGTTGAAAACATTGCATCCGGATCCCATATTCATCCCGTCCATACTGCGTTTGAAGGAAACCGGTAAAATGCTCAGTAATATAAACAATGAAAAGAATTTCTCGGACAGCCACACCGAAATCCACCAGTGATGTCGCCAGGCGAACGATTACGTGCCAGTGCCGGGGTCCGCTACATTTTCGTAGTCCGTTACACTACTCATCAGTAGCGCATGTAATCAACATTTTTTTGTGAAGCAACATGTGCTTTGGCAACAGAGAAGTTGCACAGCCCAAATTTGAATATGCTGACGTGAAATCCGCAACCACTTTGAACATCCATTCTAATGCTAAGTGGTGCGTGTTCACTAGGAGGATTAAGTGATGAGTTAATAAATCAACTACAAACCAAACAGTGCTGTTTCCACGCAGAAGTATTTCAATGAATCGCTACACAACTAGCCACTTTGTTGTCAGTAAAGTTATGTAAAAGAAACATGCTTACGCTTTAACCACATTCTTCCCATTCGTAAGACCGAAGTGGATTCCGCACGCAAAACAAATATGAATAGACTCATCAGTGTCCACCGAAAGTGGTGGATGAACGTCCCAAGCTTCCCCAGGCTCGTACGTAGCCGTTGGAAGACAAACAGTTGAAGCAGACCGAAAACAATTGGCACTTTCGAGCCGCACATCAGTGGTAGTGTCCAGACTGACAAGACAATCGAACAGTTGCTTTCGAAGGAAGGCGATCTGCCCGAGACGAATCAACGTGTTTTTCTGACGTAACGACATTGATGACTTCTGCGTAATTTCGACATCAGCACAGTTGGACGACGAGCCCGCTACATCTGAGTTGCGATGCGCAATGATGGACGGAGCGAACGCGTTCACCACCTCAATGCACCAATTGATCACGAAAAGTAACAGAAGAGGCTCGTCAACTGAAGATCCAAAACCGATCAAATGTTGGTAGGATAGCGCATTGCTACTCGTGGGTAGCAAGATGGGACAGCCCAGGAGAGCATCGATCGCTGAACAGAACAGAAGGATGGTGAAAATACACTTTGGGTGAGAGTACAAATGCGACTTATGGGCAAAACAATTTCAAGGCTCAGTGGTAGCGTTGTCGCATTCCAGTGTGAACTGTATGAGAAATCCTGTTTGGGCAGTCAGCTCGCTGGATCAGTTGGTGAATTCCATTAGGTAACGGGTTGGGCGAGTAAGTGAGTAAAAATGTGAAGTTTCTTAGCTCACAGTGTGAGTTCCTAGATCAGCTTGTAAAGCCTTTCGGACGGTTCGGCAGCTTGTTTCTGTCGATGATTCAAATTCACTCGCAGCCTAGATTCTTCGCAATTACGTCTCATCCAGATTGTGAAATATGGCACAGTAATTATGAACAACACGATGGAAATATCGCCGGCAGCTCGAAACAGTGAAAGTGAACGTACGACAATGATAAAGCCGAATCAAAGTTCGAAGACTGGGTTAGGTAGAGAAGACTATTTTCGGGGACTAAAAAAGTGTTGTTCGCCCATGATTTGCAACGGCGTAGCAACTGGACGTAAGTAACGGGCCCTCATGAATGAGTGACAATGGCGAACATAGAGTTCTACCCGGCGAGAGACTGACTGATCCTGACTGCCCCGACGTGAGGGCGTTGATGAGATTTTCCAGGTAAAACCACAAACTACGACATGCTCTGTTCGTGGGCATATGCAAAGGTTTAGCCATATTCGCTCGTGAGAAATGCTCATTTTGCCCGATCGCCTCGAGAGGCGACACAGTAACTGACCTACTAATCATACCCAGTGACCCCAAGACGATGACTTCTCTCCAAATTGAAACAACAGATAGCAATAAACTTATGGGGATTAGGTTAATACAATAGACAGTCCTTCAATATATCGTCTAGGACAACGCATCCTCCAACAGGCTCTGTAAGATGTCAGGGACCCAAGCACACGTCGAGTTTCACTTGCACCGACTTTGACATCTATGCAGAAGGTCTTGGACGGAAAGGGGACCACTGAACAGGTCAACACTGCTATTAGAAGGGACCAACAAAACTGAACGAGGGAAATCGCAACGGTACAATACCAGCTACAACCCCTCAACCGCCAGAAACAATACGTAGGACAGAGGGCACAAAGGCCACTCTACCAACCTTCGCGCTGCCACTACTGCTCAATTTATGGAAAACGAGTCTACCAGTGTGGCCGTAACCAGGTGAGTGCGACAAGTGTCTTGTGTCCAAGTTGACACTTCCTTCTTCTTCATTTAATCGTAGTCATACTCACTCACTTACCGTGTCTGGGTTACTATGATCTACATCCACTGTACCGCTCGTATATACAGAGTTTGTTTGCCACAAAACCACTCAGGCGTCCGATTAGTTGCGACTAGCGGCATCAACAACCTTGTGTGACGTAAAACATGAGCAGGTGATGTTGATAGTGAAGAATCTTCTTTGGGACGCCATTTTGGAAGCCGATTTTCAGCCAACTCTCCGGGATAAGGTGAGCATATTTGACGGAACATCATGCGAAAACAGAACCATTCCATCTGGCAACTCTAGAAACCAGGGCCTAACTGCTATTACTGTTGCCGTGAAGCAGCTACTGCCATAGGAACCTTGCTCTCTGGCATCACTCTAATACCAGCTTTGGAAGCAACCCTAGTGGAGGTCCAGGACATTTCTGCCTGAAAAGAGAGTGAGACTGGGTATAATAATTTAGTACGACATTCAATAAATACGGGCAACATTACTCGAATTTGGTTAACACTGCCGTGTCCCCATCCAACATCAGACCGAGTCATGTAGGACAATTGGCGAAATGTTGGCTGGTGGGGTTATTTGCCCCTCCCAGTCTGCATGAACCTCTGTTGCTCTGGTAACAAAAGTGACGGAACACACTGTTTGTGTGTTGATTACCGACAGCAGAACGCAGTCATACGGAATAATTCTTTCCACTGTTTAGAACAGATGACACGTTTGATGCACTCATTGGACTTGCGCGGTTTAGCACTCTCAAGGTGGTCTCCGAATAGTGATGAGTAGAACTACACACGGATGACCGATACAAATCCGCTTTCGCCATTCCTTCCAGACTATATGGGTTTCAGACGATTCCGTTTGGGTTAATGTGCTTGCCACTTTCCCGCAATTGATGCACGCGACCCTACTATCCGGTGAACGCCTGGTTTGTCTAAACGACATCACTGTGCATGTTCGTACTGCTGAGGAACGTCTGGCCAACGTGCGATTAACCCTGAGTAGATTTCTAGACCTTGGCTTAAAGCTAACACCAACCGACAGCGTTTTTATGGGGTTAAGTTTCTGCGGGCACATTCTCTCCTGTCGAGGTATGCTGTGACCCTGGTAAAATAGAGCGTATACGTTCCTGGCTCATAGCTGAAGCTGCTGAGGATGTCCTCCCTAAGCGGACATCAAACGGATTGGGAGCTGTCATTGTCTACGACAGCAGAGGCTTTACTCGACGAAAAAGTACTTACTGTACGATGGGCAAAGAATTGTTGGCGTTGCTACACTTCACCAGGAATCTTCTCGTAAGCACAGATCACCAAACGCCTCTGTGGTTACCGAATTTTCAGGATCCAGAAGACAACATTGCACTTTGACAAGATTACCTCCAGGACCATCACTTTGAGGATCAACATCGTCCAAGAGAAACACACGGGAATGCTGACGCAATGTCGCGAAGGTTCTATGAAGATAATTGGAAACGTTCATTTTGCACAGCTGATTTCGTTTCAGCCACCACTGAGAGACGCAGGAATGTATGTAAATTTGATCCAATGACCCCGATCTGCATCGAGTCCATCGACGGCACCACAATTCCGCAGTCGACCTACCAAACAGGAGATCGTGGATATACGGTCACTTCGATCGAAGCTGGGAATGCAACAGGAGGTGATACATTTCCAAAATGAATCAACCAACCCTCGGCGAGCTGTGGTGCCCATATCCACGGTCACCACTATCTCGCACTATCTTCATGAAGTTGTCCATTTCGACCAGAATAAAGCTGAAGAGGCAGTAAGACGACGATTTCGGTGGATGCGCGTGAGATGAAATGCGACGCTGTGTTGTCTGGGGTGTAAGGTATGCACACATTAACGAGCTCAAATTAGCATCCATGGGCACCGCTGTAGGCAATAACGGCAGAGTTCTCGTCGAAACAAGACTGGACCTTGACAGGGTGTGACAGTGTGCATCTCGATGACCTACTGGGACAAATTGGACGGTGACGACCACAATGAAAAAGTCACTGATCATGAAGTTTGGCTGATGGGGAAAGCTAATGAAACGCAAACCGCTCCTAATTCAGGAACCACCGGCAGATTCCTCAAGCCTATCTGTGCCACTGGTCCAAATCGACCGTCTGTCAGATGGCACACCCATCTATAAGTGCTGAAGGTTAGAGCGGTGGGCTGAACACTTCAAGGAGCAATTTGGCTGGCCTGTTGCTTTCACTGTGTTACCACTACAAACTTGGTCAGTAAATTTAAAGCTACCCACTAAAACTGAGATCTGCAATTGCATCTCGGTTTCAAAGGTAAAATGGTTACTGGTCTAAATTATCTCGTGTCGGCTCTTTTCAAAGACGGTGGAGAGGCGTTAGTAGAGACCTTGACGCGGTTGTTTCAACTTTGTGATTATGCTGACGGCAAGGTGCTGTTGTATGACCGTTTTTTATCAGCACAAACAACGCTGGATACTACTTCAGTTCGTTGAAAACTTCAGAATGCGCTTTGTAGCCCAAAGTGTAAAGTGCTCCTGAAAGATTGTTCAATTACGTAGATTAACTGTTAGATAATGAAATTATGGAGGTTGTTGATCGGTACGTGTATTTTGAAAGAGGCACCAGCGGCGACGGAGGTATGGGGAATGAAATAGGAACGTGTATCTCTAAGACTAGAGCGGCAATCGTTAGTCAGGGACACGTCTGGTGGCAGAAAGTCACTTCCCCCAACCATAAGGGTCGTGTGTATAAGGTGATTGCGGGGATTGCGCTGCTTTACAGTACGAAACTTGACCGTTCAGCGTCAAGGAACTGAATCGTCTCCAGGTATTTGGTCACCGACGTCTGCGTTCGCTCGTATCGGGTGAACAGCGAAGAGCTTAAGGAGCCGGTATCTGATAGCGAGTGCCGAATAAGATCCTTTGTCCAGTCCTTACATTTGCAAACTTAGGTGGTGAGGCCATTCACTCATGATACCGGTCAGTTGCGTCACATCGAGCACTTGACGATGCCACGGTCGACTGGCGTGAAGTGAGAGGTGAACAGATGACGACCTGGTCAACGGAGCGGCTGGTCACTGTAGATCGGGTTCGTCTCCGGGGTTGGGTTCCTCGCGACTCACAGGGTCGGTGGCTACAAACATTAGATGAGATTGCGGCTAATCGGACTTAGTGGCGTGATTGCTGCCGTTGTTTGGCTGAGTTGTCCGTGAACTGAAGTTGCGAAAAAGCTGTCTTGCTGATGACGTCTTACTTTCACTTGTAGCTCGTTCTGTTTGAAAGGTATGGGCACCATGATGTTGAATGCGTTTCAGCATGTTTTCCTAGTATATAAGTCCCATTCCTTGAATTCCTTTTTTTCATACTTAGGACTTCTTTCTTCTCTTCATGGTTCTACGGCAGGTAAGTATCAGTGTTGGATTTGATAGGCTGATGATGATCATGAAGCATCAGATGATAAAAGAAATAGCGACACTTCGTGCTACAAGGTGGAGCGCTTTTTGGGTGGGTCATCAATCTTAAGAACGGTATGGGTAAGGATACGACTTAGGAACATGGGTGTGTGACCTGCTGACATCCATGTTGTGTGGAATACAGCGTGGTGCCAAATTACAGTGGCTAGGATGAAGTGGGCACGAAAATGTTCATGCCAGTAACTGGTGGAAAAAGTGTGGTACGTTGCATACAGGTTGCCGTTTCGATTATCACCTTTCCAAGACCCATCCGATGAGTGTAAACGGGATTGGCGCAGAATGTCTATGCTTAAATGAGCACGACATAATATTTATATGAGAATTTCTTGCACAAGTTGCCGTGGAAACAGCAAGCTGGCATACCCGTTAACAGTAAAGTTACTATATACTCTCTCGAGGCGATCAGTCAATCTCAGCATTACGCACAAGCCAATGTAGCTGACCGTTCAAATATGATGATGCAGCTGTGCTAATGTGAAGTCAATTGCACAGTGGTCAACACGGCTGCCTCATGAAAGCGTGGCCAGAGTCCTAGTCCCGGCCGTGGCAAGGATATGTACCACTGACGGACCCTAACAAGAGCGAAACTCAAGTCTAGTGCTTCTTTTCGAAAGGGAATGACTGGGAAGTCTCTGAAAATGCGACAACTGCGGTCAACTATGGGTGAGGTTTACCATATATAATTCACGTAGTGCCGTGTGTAGCGCTAGGTGTGTACAGTGCTACCTCCGTCCGGTTTACTGTCTCGTAAAGTAGCTTTCGCGAGGCGCAGTGTAGTTAGTCATCGCCTCCATTCTATACTGCTGAAATCCATTGCACCCCAAGTGGGAATTCGTAAAAGGTGACAACCATAATTTCTTGATACTCCGGAGATGTCGATCTATTGTCACTTTATTGGATGAAAACATTAACTTGAACAAGACTGAATAAGTAAATTGTACCAATTCCTAGTCCGAATGTAGACAGGTCTCATATTATGTAGACGTATAACGATAGGACGGGCGATTTTGACCACTCCTGTAAGTTAACATTAAGTTAGACCACATTCAATTCTTCCTCGTTATTCAACCTTATCATGCAAGAAGTTGGACCGTCTAACGGGACATTATTTATCATCTAGCCAAGAGCAATTGTGGATCAGACTGTACGATTACTAAGTAGAGTACATTAAAAAGTAAACATATGTAACACGAGTGAGTTGATAATAGCTCCTAGTGGAAAATGTTACCGCTGAGTACTTATTCAGACCAGTAGCCGCAGGTGAGCTGCGTCCAGCTACGTTCTCGGCAGGGCTTCGAATGCGGAACATGAAATGTACGGATTGTTGAAAATTGATAGTAACTTACCGTCCAATCGACCATAGCGTTGATGACATTCGATTACGGACAGCAGGGCGATCTGTGAAGGGACAAGTAACGGTGCAAACACGCTCACAGATTTCTCTGAAAAGGCGGTCGAAGACGACGACGATTTGATAAGTCGGGAGTGGCGTTTTTTGATTTCTTCAACATAACGCGACCAAGCTGGTCCTATACCAATCGCCACCTCGCACATGGTCGGGTCATTTAAATTTAACTGCGTCGTGTGGCCAGCTATGGCAGTGTTGTCCATAACAAAAACATCCTGGCAGGGAGAAAGAGAAACAATGAGGCTAAGCGTGATAGAAAACAAGATTTTGAAATAACGAACCAAAAATAGAGCCATCTAAATGTGCCGGTGAAAGGCAGTGGGCTGACTTCACTCGGTTCTAAAACCCAAACGACAGGTCCAGACTTGCCTAAAGTGGAATCTGAACAATAGAATACATAAGTGCAATTTCGAAGTAAATGTTTGTAACAGCTGTAGGGCGGTTAAGCAGGGTTACGAACCACAGATGTGGCACTGTCAAGTTCAGTAACGAACACCACTTAAATTCCATCTGTGACAACATAGAAAAGTGCGAAAAGTTCGACAGCTAACAAGATAAATGACGCCCACTTGGAAATCCCGCATTATGCGCGCCCCCATCCATCCTAGAAAACGCTCAGTTTGTACAACAGAGGGAACTCTGAAGATAGACTTGGCAGATGTCACGTCGTTCGTAGTCGCCTGAGCAACTTGCCGGTCTGATTCGACGACCACTTGTGACAATCGGCCGGAACAGAACCACAATTCGTCCAACCAAAACGTCTTCAGTTGAGGAAATGGGGTGATTGCGTGTTCGACCAATCCGACAAGCTGTAACAAAAGTCGAGAGGGTGGAGTAACCAAACGCGGTTCAACCGAGCCGTCCGTTCGTTCATCCTCCGTATCCTCGACGGGCAGACGGATTTCCCTTGGATCATCGGCAAGACGAGTCCCAGGACCCCGTAGACTCAAACAACTGGTGTTGCTTGTCCGTGATGTGCTCGTTGTCGAAACGCTTATACGATCAACTTCAATGTGTGTTAGCTGGCTAGCTAACACGTTCGACTATATTTGAAAAAAAGTAATGGGGGATGAAAATTAGAAATATAGACATCCGCCACTTTAAATCAAACTGCCTAACTCATCTGAAGTGTGTATGCAAGCACCGTAGGAGAAGTGCGTCTACGTCTAGCAAATCAGTAGACTACTTTAAATGGCCGCTGGGGTCACAAAAACGAAGAGCATTTGCAGCCGCGCTTTTAGGTAAGGTCATAAGTTGACACCAAAGCCTATCATCTTGTTCTCTTGGATGGAAGATTTATAATATGGAGTTTTACAGTTAGTTTCAAAAAGATTAAAACACTGAGTTCCCTTGATCCAGTTCACCAATACCGATAGAAGACATACATCGCGAGAGGTTAACATTTCGTTTACTCTCTTCAGTCACGTACGTAAAACATTAGAATATATAGGACATGGGGTTAGCAACACAATCAAAAACATTCAGCCACTGGGTTTACATGAAACAAAGACTGTCGTCAGTTCCAGGGCAGACAAACTGCGTGAGTCAACAGTTTATGCACACANCAGGCCTCCATCGGACAATACTCAGACCTACAAGGCAAATTAACATAGATGCTTCAAACTTTTGCTATCTAAAACAAATAAACCAACAGACCACTCTCGCAAGGTAGTTCAACTCGTTGAAGGTCGATGTCCGCTGCATTTCACATAACAGAATCCAGGACAGTAGTCTACGTATGGAACTAACAGCACCCACACTGTCTACTCGATACTGGCTACACACTTCGAGTGACTCCACGGCCACCATTACCGGCCAAGCCGGACTAGGTATCGTCCTCATTAGGACGGAAGCGGCCGCATCAGCAGACTGGATTCTTGTCAGTAATAGATTTTGTGCCGTTTGACAGGCTCTATTAAGGCCACCTCTAGACGTTAACTATTCAGAAATAGTTCGTCGTGTTTGCCTATGCTCCCACTGACCGCAGTGACGTCGATATCACAGACGTCTTCCACACGGCGCTAGCCGCTTTCCTTAGGTTGATAAAAAGTTCTGATATAGCCGTTCCCGTCGGAGATATGGACGCCCAGATCGACCGCCTTGGCGAAGCTGAGCCTCAGTCAAGTGGCAGATTTTGCATGGGGTCACACTGCTCGCATAGTCGCGACCATCGTTGCAACCGCGTGTCAAGCAGACCATTTTAGCCAGTACTAGTTTTAGACATCGTGCGTGTCATTGTTATACTCTGTACCCCTCTTCTCCGAATCAGACCCGGTCTCAGACAGACCACATAGCTATCAGTCATGCGTGGCGTGGCTCCGTTCAGCACTGTCGTTTTTATTCAAGTACGCATTTGGATTCGGATCATGCGTTGGCACGCTACCGTTTAGGTCCCACTTTCGCTGGACACTGACAATATTGACTACATCGGCCGGCTGTCGACAAACTGGTCAGGCCGTCGGTACCAGACTAGCCTAAAACGCAAGCTTATCAGTTCTACCTCCACAGATCCCAACAGTTACTGGACCCAAATTTCACGGATCATTAGTGCAGCACGGGATAAATAAACATTGGATTTCACAGAAACCTCTAGGGTTGTTGGATGCCAAACAGAATGTTCCTCATGACATTCCATACAACAGGTCTGGAAGGGATATGTGGGATTGGGGCTTATCAAACGGAGAAAGAGGACGAAATGAAAACCGTCTTTGCTTCACAGAACATCAGCAAACTGTTCTAACTCGTTCGTACCACTAGTCCAACTACCGGTGACACTGGCAACGTGGAAGAAGGTGTACAAGTTCACAAAACTGAACCGTTGAGAAGAACACCACGAGGGCAACTTCAGTTGGACTCTTTCATTTACTGTGTCACCCCCACAAATTTGCACTCAATGGGGTGAATGCTATCACTGTTTGGCTGAGTTATTCGGGAAGGAAGTGCATATAATGGCACGGAACAGTAGAGGTTTTAATGAAGTTGTCTTGTTTGTTTATAAGATGTGACATCTTTTGGCCGAACCTTGTGAGTGCAGACAGTCGGCTTTAGTAGTTAGGTCGGTTAGCCCGGCCAGTGCTTGCTGTTTTTTGTGGTAATGCAGCAGTTAAGCGTTGTCGCGATCCACTGGTGTACTGTTGTTTCAGATGACGATCAGTATCTGTGACTGAGAGAGAGAGAGCAACGTTGTCAGTGGTATGATATGGTATAAGACGAGGGAAAAAACTGCTCGAAAAGAGGTGCCTCCAAGGTGAAGCAGGTGGCTACCTCAAAGTGTGAGAGTCATAACAGAACAGTCGCTTGAGTTGAACAGTGAGGTGCAATGTCGCTGACACGTAGAGTAAATTTTAAAATCACGCAAAAACATTTTATTCAGGACAGATATTTGTGTACACTATGAATGGTTGGTTCAAAGCGACTGGTACTGTACACAAAATTCCGAAGATACTAGAAGTACAGCAATCTGGGACACTACCAGTGATTGCATGTAGCCTTTTTACGGTATCGAATCAAATATGGTGAACCGAATACCACTAACTTCATCCATTTGTGTGGAAACTTCGATTTGATGCACATTCTCGCATTCTTCGTGGACGGACTGCCGACGACAAACGGTTTCTAGGATCACGACCGCTCCAACAACGCCCAGGGCTTTGGAGATGAGACAAGTGTTAGAAAGTTTCTTACGAACTAAACCCAGCAGTTTCTCCTGCAGCGATTTGCTTTCACGATCACTAGAGAAAGCAATGTAAAATGGAGCTGGTAGTTATACGGTTTTCGAAAAGGATTACAGTATTAGTCGAACTGTTAAGGATGAACATAATATGTTACAAAGTGAGGATAAACACGCAGAGATATCCACAATCCCGAAACACCTGAAAGAGTTGAACATAAACAATGGCAGAATCAGATTGCTGAAACTTGAACGGATGAGATCAGAAACTTTTAATATGCGAAGCAAACAAGGATGAATATAAGGAACACTTTAGTTTTCTAAGTCCAATCTAAGTTTGAGCTAACAGTGTGAAGATCCGTAATATTGAAAAGGAGAGGCGGGGAAAACAGGCGTTAAGCGTGAAGACCCCAAAAGTATGATACACGAAGAATCTGTTTGTTGTAAAAGAGCACCGATATCGCCATTTTGTAAGAAAAACGGGGTCAAACCAGGTTGAAACAGAACGGTTATGTTTAAAGGGGATTTCCCGTTTCGACCCACAAAACAGTTTTCTACCCCGAGATGTTTTGTATTGTGTTAGAAATGTAACGTCAAGCGTAAAAAGTAGTCGAGAGAGTAGGTGATCGACATGTGGATAAAGACCACGTAAGTCAACATCGTTACGAATGAGAAGCTGAAGAAAATCCCAGAAAAATTCTCCATCTGATGCTATACCAGCAGATGCTGAGAAGCTTAAAGATTCGGACAGTCCCTCGGTAGAACGGACGTCACAAACGGTTGGTGAGTTACAGTGTACGTAATCGACAACTTGGCAGAATTACATCCCAGAGACAGTTTACTAGACTAAGGGTGACGCAGTCGTAATGACGACCGACCACAGGCTAGAGTCCCGTTATCAGGTACCATCCAACCAGCACGCGGTCAAGTAAGTCACGGGGCAGCGAACACCTTGTGAAATATGTACTAAAAGCTCAACGCTTGAACAAGCATGACTTTCGTTCCCGTATGAAGCTCACATAAAATTTCAAACACACTTGTGAATCGTAAGAAACAACGAAGAAAACCTACCAAAAAGCAATCCAAGACAAAATGCTGAAGATGTAACGGGCTTGTTCCAACAAGATTCGAAAATTTATTTCCCCCATAGATTGGTCCGCTGAAGCACTGTTAAGCGATGTGGCAGACTGAAACAACTGTTCCAACAAACCGTACAGAATAGACTCGAATTGGAATAATTGAAGGGGGCGCAGTTGAGCTAGCCGTAGCAAAGCAACCAGTCCAGTTTTCGTAGCATTTTTCGTTTTCAAATGACGTGAACTTCGGAGGGGACCTGAAGGCAATAACCCTGCCATACTACGTCGAGCCAAACGGAGCACTATCTCGTGCTGTTGAACCACGGTGCACAACCGATTGCAGAAAGAGCGTACGTATAAGGTCAAACCAATATCTCTTGCCGATTCATTAGAAGCAGAAGCGCCAAGACCGAAGGATGAAATAAATTGATCCAGAAAATACAGGAAAGCTGTGAATAAAGGAGAACGGTCCGACAAGAACAGAGATGCGTAACGAGTCAGAAATTGTTCCGTTGTGAATGAGCGCAAACCGGCTGGAAACAATCTTCCACTAGAAGCTAAATGCCGGGCAACCGTGGCAGTTTCTCTTTGCACACGGGTAACCTGATTGTTTGAAGTAGAGGAGGAAAAGGCGTTTCCGGACAGATCGCCCAGTGTGTTACTTTGCGAGTGAACATTGATAACAGCTTTGGGATTGACGTCAAGTGCACTGTAGATCACACAAAGAATAAGAAAGTCTTGTAAGGCTTGCTCGTGAATTACGATTAATTCATCGTCAGATATCTCCAGTCCGGTCACATCAGAGGTATTCATGGCTCGCATCCACCTGAACAGAGAGTGAGAACATGGGAGATAAAAGACAAATAGTAACGTCTACAGTTAAGGAGGACGACACAATATGTACACGTTCTACAATCCGTAGGAAAAAAGAAAAACGATGAGCAATTGGTCATTTTAGATCACAGAACCGGAAGAGTGAGTAGTGAGTGAAGTAACCTTTGGACACGCTAAGAGCACAACTTCGAAATTTTTTAGTGAACGAAAAATTGAGCTGCGTGATAAAACAGTAAACACTCCTGTGATGAATGGCGTCCGTTAGAACGAGTCACCGAGTCGTGAGCCAGCCACTATATCATCATCATCACAGACAGCAATACATCAGTTGTTCACACTAATGCTTAAATGCCACACAACCATGAAGAAAAAGTAAACCCTATATAGGAAGAGAGAAGGCAAAATAACGGGACGGGAAGAGACCTAGCTACTGAAAATGACAAAGTCCATATTCAAACATTCAATATCAAGGTGCCTACACCTTGCAAACCAACAACCGAGCTGCAAGTGGGAGTAAGGCGTCATCAGTAAGACAGCTTCCTTACGGCTTTCACTGCCCCGCCTCATTAAATGCACTCACTTCACAGACAACTCGGGAAAACAACGACAACATTCACGCCACTGAGCTCGATTAGCCGCCATCTCACCTAGAGTCTCCAACCACCGACTCTGTGAGTCGCGAGGACCCCAGCCCGGGAGAAGAACACGACCCACAGTGGCCAACCCCTTCGTGAACGACTTCATTTCCCTACGCCAGGTCGTTAGCTGTCCACCTCGCACCTTACACCAGTCAGTCGAAGTCAGCGCACAGTGCTCGGTGTGGAAGACGA
>QNGE01003455.1:0-10889 GCA_008508345.1 Paragonimus westermani | reverse complement strand
CAGGCCTCCATCGGACAATACTCAGACCTACAAGGCAAATTAACATAGATGCTTCAAACTTTTGCTATCTAAAACAAATAAACCAACAGACCACTCTCGCAAGGTAGTTCAACTCGTTGAAGGTCGATGTCCGCTGCATTTCACATAACAGAATCCAGGACAGTAGTCTACGTATGGAACTAACAGCACCCACACTGTCTACTCGATACTGGCTACACACTTCGAGTGACTCCACGGCCACCATTACCGGCCAAGCCGGACTAGGTATCGTCCTCATTAGGACGGAAGCGGCCGCATCAGCAGACTGGATTCTTGTCAGTAATAGATTTTGTGCCGTTTGACAGGCTCTATTAAGGCCACCTCTAGACGTTAACTATTCAGAAATAGTTCGTCGTGTTTGCCTATGCTCCCACTGACCGCAGTGACGTCGATATCACAGACGTCTTCCACACGGCGCTAGCCGCTTTCCTTAGGTTGATAAAAAGTTCTGATATAGCCGTTCCCGTCGGAGATATGGACGCCCAGATCGACCGCCTTGGCGAAGCTGAGCCTCAGTCAAGTGGCAGATTTTGCATGGGGTCACACTGCTCGCATAGTCGCGACCATCGTTGCAACCGCGTGTCAAGCAGACCATTTTAGCCAGTACTAGTTTTAGACATCGTGCGTGTCATTGTTATACTCTGTACCCCTCTTCTCCGAATCAGACCCGGTCTCAGACAGACCACATAGCTATCAGTCATGCGTGGCGTGGCTCCGTTCAGCACTGTCGTTTTTATTCAAGTACGCATTTGGATTCGGATCATGCGTTGGCACGCTACCGTTTAGGTCCCACTTTCGCTGGACACTGACAATATTGACTACATCGGCCGGCTGTCGACAAACTGGTCAGGCCGTCGGTACCAGACTAGCCTAAAACGCAAGCTTATCAGTTCTACCTCCACAGATCCCAACAGTTACTGGACCCAAATTTCACGGATCATTAGTGCAGCACGGGATAAATAAACATTGGATTTCACAGAAACCTCTAGGGTTGTTGGATGCCAAACAGAATGTTCCTCATGACATTCCATACAACAGGTCTGGAAGGGATATGTGGGATTGGGGCTTATCAAACGGAGAAAGAGGACGAAATGAAAACCGTCTTTGCTTCACAGAACATCAGCAAACTGTTCTAACTCGTTCGTACCACTAGTCCAACTACCGGTGACACTGGCAACGTGGAAGAAGGTGTACAAGTTCACAAAACTGAACCGTTGAGAAGAACACCACGAGGGCAACTTCAGTTGGACTCTTTCATTTACTGTGTCACCCCCACAAATTCGCAATGTAGTACTGTGATCTTAAGATTTAGTACGAGCTACCAAAACTGAGGTACGATTCTGCATTTCGGTTATCACACGCAACAGGACTGCTTCTCCAGCTGAGTGTTTCCTAGGTTTTTCAAGGAAGGTGGATGGACTTTAGCGTAGGCCTTACTTCAGATGTTTCGGTTTTTAAACGACGGAGAGCGTTCCTTCTCTGCTGAGGTCACTTAATAATAGTTACCATAATTAGGAAGTGTCAGGAACTCATGTGACATCAAGTGGAAGATTAACTTGATCCCGTACACAATTAGTGTTCCGGTGTCCATTGCCCTTCGTCGATTCAAGAAGCAGAATTTAGGGAAGAAATAGGGGTTCGTCAAAGTCGGGAGCGTTTCGGCAAAATATTTGCGTCGTCGAATTCTGGAGGAGAGTCATGCGTACCACCGGTCAATCGTGGCTGTTTGTTTCGTCTGTAAGAGTGCGTTTGAGTCGGGTTGACCAATCAACACTTTCAAATTCGCCTAAAGGCACAGGTGATTCAAACGAGTATGTGAACGTATTGTCGGTGGCCTAATTCCATATTTAAGATTAGGTTAGTATCTAGGGTGACCGTCTGATAGTTTCAGCATCAAGAGCGGCATATGTCAAGGCTGTCTACTCTTAGCATTCGTGTGCAACTTTGTCATTTACGAAATGGTGGGGGGTGTCTGTGGCATATACACTGTTGAGATGAAACTCCTGTCTGGTGGGATACTTACACTTCTTCCTTAGGCCGACAGCAAGGTGTTGTCCGTTGACAATTTTCGATCAGTATGGTCAACGCTAGATGTTATTTCGTGCTCTGCTGGATACTTAGAGGTATTCTTAGTGGCCTCATAGTGCAAATTGCTTCGGCTTTCGTAGATTTAGCGTTGGATAAGGAAATGATAAAGGATATCGAGCGCTTTATGTGTCCAGGGAGTTACAACAGCTACAGCATAAGCAGAGGCAGTGAAACAGAAGTTCGTATTCCTAAATACATGAAGGTATACCCGAACTGCGACGTCTCTGTTAACAGAGAGAGAGAGAGAGAGAGAGACAAGATGACAGCTGAATAAACCCTAGACTAGGTTCCTCAAACTGACGCAGACCACAAAAAATGTGTGAAAATTACCCTGCGATTGGTTTATATAATTTGGAGACCCGTCCTACGGTTAATGATTGAACAGACTAGGCTTGATCTGACGAAGACGCCACACAGTTTCTTCCAGAGGGGTTCCGGGCCTAAAAATACTTCTTAGAGGTTGATATCCCTATACTACCAACTGAACCCCATCTAAAGGAAGGATGGCAATCGTCTACAATGGTTGAAATAACTGCTTCAAAAGCCACGACTAATACTCCGCTACCCTCACTGAAACCTATCAACATCGTGAAGCGCGGACCAACCGCTAACCTACTGTGGCAAGTGGGGTTTGTCTCCGCGGATGTGGACCTCGCAACTCCCGGAATCAGTGGCTGGAGACTTCAGGTGGGGTGGCTGCTAATCGGACTCAGTGGCGTGAATGTTGTTGTTTGACAGAGTTATTCGTGAAGTGCACTTACTGGTGTAGGGCAGTGAAAGCTGTAGAGAAGTTGCTTCGAAAATGACGTCTTACTCCCACCTATAATTCCGTTATTTGTTTACAAGGTGACAGCACCTTGATGTTGAGTGTGTACGTGACTATTTTTGGTAGTCGAGTCCCTTCCCCCTCCCCTTCTGTTTTTCTCCCTCCAAATCATGGCTTGCTTTCTCTCCACGGTTGTGTGGCTGTTAAGCATCAGTGAGAAACACTGATGTATCGTTGTGTATGATGTAAAGTGCCGAACGTTACTTAGTCCTCACTGGACGTTTTTCGTACACCAGGCCAAGTCCTCGCTAACGAGAGGGTACCATCAGTCAAGCACACAAGGTGTTTCCCGGAAAGCGCAGGAGACGCTGATCTTCAATGTATCAAACCCTGGGCAAGTGCAATCTCCTGACACAATCCAAAATGTTAAAGGTTCATATTTATTGGTGCCCAGGGTTTAAGAAGTAAACTGGTGAGTAAAAAAGCGCGCCTGTTTCGTTCACTCACGAAACGAAAAAAAAATAACGGAAGATTAGAACAGAGAACTTCTAAGAGGTAAGCAGAAAGGGGCGGTGAAAGAGTGGTTTGCAGTAGTATATTTTCGCCTATATACCTTACCGGATTCAACAGATAGGGCGATTTCACCAACACCGCGAAACTAATATTTGTTGTACAAGAGGTTGAGACCTGAACAGGCAGGCGATTAAAATTGTCAACTGAAGCCTATGATCAAACAACCTGTATCGCAAAACAGCAGGTTAGTCGCGGCAGACCGAGAATGATGTCGAATTTCCGAAGTAACAAGTCAAACCTAATGTACCTCCAACATGAAAAGCCAGGAGTCTGTAGTTAATCACACATCTGACCGCTGATTTACTTGACGAGTGACTTTGTGAGTGTAATCTTTGCAATTCCAGTTGGCCAAACTGATCGAGATGGGAAGACGTTCACACTACGTTTAAACCAGGTTTCTTCACCAAGCTTAGGGCTTGCTTCTCGCAGGACTTACCAACAGTACAAAGCTGCGTCTACCCTCAGGGTTGAACTCTAGTCTTCGCGCTTAAACAGTAGATGTGCTGATCGTTATGCAACTACCTTCATAATGGGTACAAACAGATCATTTCATATAAATATTCCATCGTCGACAAGTGTATATGATACACAGAAGAACCGGTTTTCCACTTTTGACTCGAAAAAAGATTGACAAGAGCAGAACAAGTTTAGTTTCACTTCTGGTTTCTTCCCCCTAAGGTAGCACAATGTCACACGTAAGCGTGATGCTATCAGGCTATTGGCGTCCACAACAGAGAAGTCGCGAAGGCCGAAGAAAGAACCCTTAGACACCGTATTACTAACTGGTATCATCAGCACTGATATCGCGAGGTCTAGTGTTCCTTCCTGAAGCGCAAAAATCCGAAGTTAACATGGAAACTGTAATCAAACGTGTTATTCCACGGAATCGTAATACTGCAGCGCTGCTTCATAAAACTCCCCAAACATCCAATATTTTTAAAGCGTGAAAACTCACTCGATCACTAAGGCCGAATTGAACTGAAAAGTTAACCTGAGCACCTCAACCAAAACACAGTCCACGGAATTAGAGCTTGATCGGGTAATCACACTATTCTTGGGAAACACACAATATCGTCTTAGGCGAGAGACATATTTTGATAATTCCGAAGTGCGAGGAATGGTTGGTCCGTTAACAAGTAGACAGCGAATAATCACCGGCAGGTAGACATAATAGGTTTCGTCAGTATAACATCGATCGAGAAGTTCAAAACAGACATCATATAACTGATTGGAGCGTTCGACATCGATCGCAAAACCTGTCAAACACTCCAGCAAACAACAAATCGGATCCGGATGGTCTTCCGTAGAACCAATGGTGCCCAAAGGTATAGTACGCAACAGCTCAATCAATTGGTTTACAAGTGAAGAGCGATCAGCGTCCGATAAGATATCGCCCGATGAAGCACAGGGACAAGAAGCTAAGTCTGGTAAGATGGAGAGAATTGAAGCCTGAAGATGGGTATCAGAGATGACCTGGAAAAGTTGGAGTAGTCGAGAGCCTGTTTCAGTGAATTCCTGTTTACTGCTGAACATCGTGGTTAGTCCAACGGGCGGACGAAACTGTTCAAGGATTCGCTGTGAGTGAAAAGAAGAGCAAGCAACAAGCTCCAAACCAAGGTCCGTCATTAACGGAGTGAGAGTTTTCACTGAGAGAAGCAACTGGAAAACGGTAGCAGGAGATCCAAACAATATCAAGACATCGTCATCAGCCGTTGGGATTGAGTCATTGGGTTTTTCGGTCAGAAGCGGGACCAATAAGTCGAAGAATGTTGCTAAGCCGTTGCATGTATTTTCATCGGAACTTGTGGCCAGCTCACGCAACTCCCGAATTATAACACCAGAGTAAGTGTCGGACTCGTTTAAAAGTTTTTCAACAGCTTTACAACGCTGCCGAGAGGTGTGCACGACGCCCCAAGGGGTCTGACGTTCACCGCTAACGACTTGCCGCGATTCAGATGAAAAATGAGAGAAGTAAAAACGGCCAGAAGTATCACACCGTGCTATTCCCATCTTTCTGATAGCCTCTTGCAAGACAGGGACTGGCTTAACAAACAATGAAGGTTCACGAGTGGACTGGGAAAGCCATGAAGCTTCTGTGACAGGCGAATCATCCGTAGAATATTCTTTAGACCTGGGGCAACCAAAAGCTTCGGAGATTCGCGAAAGCATCTTCTTTCAGGGTGTTTCTGAAACGAGTTGTCCTGCAAATTAAAGGAAGGACGTGTACAAACCGGCAAATAACTCAGGATTTCATACATCACCGTTGGGTAGTAAATAGTATTTAGCATACTACTAGTGTACCAGTATGTCAACATACACATCTCAGGAACACATTTTTGTAGAATAATGAAAAGCCAGCGTCAATAAATGAGACGGTGATTAACCGAGCTGCGTGAAATGATACAAACGAACCTTGTTGGGCGAGCCGGATCACAGTTGACTGGACTGTCTCACAAATAAGCACGCGAAAGCACAGCTCGAGTAACATTCAGTGTCAAAAAGGGTCAACAGGGAAATTCCGCAGCATGAAAATATGAATAGAATAACAGTGACGATATGATCGCACAGAAAACGACCCATAAGAGTGAATAAAAAAACTGGTCGGCAATATTTATCTAAGACCGGATATCAGTTTTTTCTGTCCCAACATGAATACGAGTTTAAAACAGCAGATTGTGATGAAGGATTTCCAAAGTGAATCGAACGTAACCACAATACCTCATAAAACAGTCCTAAACTTCCATTTTGAGTGAGTATTTTTAGCGTCATCGTCCTTAACACTCGTATAACTAATCGTCATTTCACTAAAACCCCCTTTGGTCCTCAAGAGAAGGGTAATTTGTTGGAAAAAATTATTCGGTGCCGCTTGTTACTGACTGAGTATGTAGCGTTCCATCGCTTTAACCCATCAATGACTCCTTTACAGGTCTCCAACAAACTAGTCCCATGAACTCGGTTCTCCTCTTCATGAATTTGACTTCATGAACATCACCTGTCAAGCGTTCGATAACGTCATTCATAAAGCAAGACACTTATTCGTACCTCGCAATATATGTCGCACTCCTTGAGTTTTCACGTTCATAAGTGCGCCGTTTTCTTGAGGGTAATTCGTCTATTCGTGGATCGAAAATTTTACTCCCTCCATTGGGTACCATCGCATCCATTCGTCAGCTTAAACTCCCTGGGACCTTTGCTGTGGTCATAAGTAAAGAGGTAAGACGATAATTTGCAGCAAAACTCGGGCACCTCTTCTAGGAAAAGTCATCGAATGGCAGTATCTTCATTTACTTGAGTATGCTTTCTCTCTTAGCGAGCAAAAAGAAGCAGGTAACTGATCAACCACGAAATCCCCATATCTCTTGAGGAAACCAGATGGTACATTGTGGGGATTATGAGGGGTGGGCCTGTAAAAACCTACGCCTTTATAACAAGTCCCTTGGGGATAGCAATACTGATTACACTTGGCTTACATTCACATGCCTCAGACAAGTATGCATACAACGTCAATGGGTTCAACTTTTGCATTTTTGTCCGATCTTGGTGGTCGACAGAGTAGTATGTAACAGCTTCATTGCGTAACGCAATGTATCGTTAGCCAGCTCCCCGGATACTGTCGCAGTGACAGAGGTCGCAAATCATTCTTCTGGCAAATATGATCCCATGGATATTCCGTCTCACCCCACCTTCTTTGGTCGCTCGGGGCCTAAGGGTAAGTACCCCTCAACGGCCCTTAGAATGAGTCTTCGGGATTGTCCATCTATGGATATTAGTAGGTCAGCCATTTACATTGCATAGTGTCTACTCTAAAGCAAGGATGTTAACATGACGAAATGCTTGCTGGACCCTGGGTTTACTGTCCAGCTAGAGAGTACTGGACATAAAATCGAACAAAACCGTAGCATGATCATTTAATCCCGATGGGACGATGAAGTTTGGGTTGGTTACCATCAAATGCTCATTTAACAATATCAAAATCGATAAAGAAATCAAGAATCCGTTCTCACGGTCTGAGTGACGCGCTGATAACCAGTTCATCTCGAGTGTATCAAAGACGCCCATAAAAAGGGGATGAGAAAAACGCTTTAATCCAAGGAAAGATTCCAAAACTTTCAGGATTTTCAGCGATTTCAGCGATTTGTACACGGGTTCGAGGCTGGGGGCCCAATCTACCCGGATCCAGTCAGTTTGTTCGTTTCGATGTCCGGCGGTTTTCTGTTGACCTGAAAGGCAGTCATTGAAAACGGGGTGTAGCACCGCTCTTGGGGGTTACAGAAAGTACCAAGAACAGAGTAAAATAATAATCTAGCAAAACAGGATAAATTATNGCCATCCTTCCTTTAGATGGGGTTCAGTTGGTAGTATAGGGATATCAACCTCTAAGAAGTATTTTTAGGCCCGGAACCCCTCTGGAAGAAACTGTGTGGCGTCTTCGTCAGATCAAGCCTAGTCTGTTCAATCATTAACCGTAGGACGGGTCTCCAAATTATATAAACCAATCGCAGGGTAATTTTCACACATTTTTTGTGGTCTGCGTCAGTTTGAGGAACCTAGTCTAGGGTTTATTCAGCTGTCATCTTGTCTCTCTCTCTCTCTCTCTCTCTGTTAACAGAGACGTCGCAGTTCGGGTATACCTTCATGTATTTAGGAATACGAACTTCTGTTTCACTGCCTCTGCTTATGCTGTAGCTGTTGTAACTCCCTGGACACATAAAGCGCTCGATATCCTTTATCATTTCCTTATCCAACGCTAAATCTACGAAAGCCGAAGCAATTTGCACTATGAGGCCACTAAGAATACCTCTAAGTATCCAGCAGAGCACGAAATAACATCTAGCGTTGACCATACTGATCGAAAATTGTCAACGGACAACACCTTGCTGTCGGCCTAAGGAAGAAGTGTAAGTATCCCACCAGACAGGAGTTTCATCTCAACAGTGTATATGCCACAGACACCCCCCACCATTTCGTAAATGACAAAGTTGCACACGAATGCTAAGAGTAGACAGCCTTGACATATGCCGCTCTTGATGCTGAAACTATCAGACGGTCACCCTAGATACTAACCTAATCTTAAATATGGAATTAGGCCACCGACAATACGTTCACATACTCGTTTGAATCACCTGTGCCTTTAGGCGAATTTGAAAGTGTTGATTGGTCAACCCGACTCAAACGCACTCTTACAGACGAAACAAACAGCCACGATTGACCGGTGGTACGCATGACTCTCCTCCAGAATTCGACGACGCAAATATTTTGCCGAAACGCTCCCGACTTTGACGAACCCCTATTTCTTCCCTAAATTCTGCTTCTTGAATCGACGAAGGGCAATGGACACCGGAACACTAATTGTGTACGGGATCAAGTTAATCTTCCACTTGATGTCACATGAGTTCCTGACACTTCCTAATTATGGTAACTATTATTAAGTGACCTCAGCAGAGAAGGAACGCTCTCCGTCGTTTAAAAACCGAAACATCTGAAGTAAGGCCTACGCTAAAGTCCATCCACCTTCCTTGAAAAACCTAGGAAACACTCAGCTGGAGAAGCAGTCCTGTTGCGTGTGATAACCGAAATGCAGAATCGTACCTCAGTTTTGGTAGCTCGTACTAAATCTTAAGATCACAGTACTACATTGCGAATTTGTGGGGGTGACACAGTAAATGAAAGAGTCCAACTGAAGTTGCCCTCGTGGTGTTCTTCTCAACGGTTCAGTTTTGTGAACTTGTACACCTTCTTCCACGTTGCCAGTGTCACCGGTAGTTGGACTAGTGGTACGAACGAGTTAGAACAGTTTGCTGATGTTCTGTGAAGCAAAGACGGTTTTCATTTCGTCCTCTTTCTCCGTTTGATAAGCCCCAATCCCACATATCCCTTCCAGACCTGTTGTATGGAATGTCATGAGGAACATTCTGTTTGGCATCCAACAACCCTAGAGGTTTCTGTGAAATCCAATGTTTATTTATCCCGTGCTGCACTAATGATCCGTGAAATTTGGGTCCAGTAACTGTTGGGATCTGTGGAGGTAGAACTGATAAGCTTGCGTTTTAGGCTAGTCTGGTACCGACGGCCTGACCAGTTTGTCGACAGCCGGCCGATGTAGTCAATATTGTCAGTGTCCAGCGAAAGTGGGACCTAAACGGTAGCGTGCCAACGCATGATCCGAATCCAAATGCGTACTTGAATAAAAACGACAGTGCTGAACGGAGCCACGCCACGCATGACTGATAGCTATGTGGTCTGTCTGAGACCGGGTCTGATTCGGAGAAGAGGGGTACAGAGTATAACAATGACACGCACGATGTCTAAAACTAGTACTGGCTAAAATGGTCTGCTTGACACGCGGTTGCAACGATGGTCGCGACTATGCGAGCAGTGTGACCCCATGCAAAATCTGCCACTTGACTGAGGCTCAGCTTCGCCAAGGCGGTCGATCTGGGCGTCCATATCTCCGACGGGAACGGCTATATCAGAACTTTTTATCAACCTAAGGAAAGCGGCTAGCGCCGTGTGGAAGACGTCTGTGATATCGACGTCACTGCGGTCAGTGGGAGCATAGGCAAACACGACGAACTATTTCTGAATAGTTAACGTCTAGAGGTGGCCTTAATAGAGCCTGTCAAACGGCACAAAATCTATTACTGACAAGAATCCAGTCTGCTGATGCGGCCGCTTCCGTCCTAATGAGGACGATACCTAGTCCGGCTTGGCCGGTAATGGTGGCCGTGGAGTCACTCGAAGTGTGTAGCCAGTATCGAGTAGACAGTGTGGGTGCTGTTAGTTCCATACGTAGACTACTGTCCTGGATTCTGTTATGTGAAATGCAGCGGACATCGACCTTCAACGAGTTGAACTACCTTGCGAGAGTGGTCTGTTGGTTTATTTGTTTTAGATAGCAAAAGTTTGAAGCATCTATGTTAATTTGCCTTGTAGGTCTGAGTATTGTCCGATGGAGGCCTGCGGGTGGATGGTAGTAGATTGGACATACCTGAACAGTGTTTCCAGCGTTAGTAATATCAGTTGTAGAGTGATTAACAGAAATGGTGGTCGGGAAGGGCTAGGTTCGATAGGAGAGTTGAGGGGGCTTGAGCAATAGCATGTTTCGCCTATGTAGCAGATGGGGTGCTTCAGTTTATACTGCGCGATAGCCATTGTTGTATGGAACTGTTGGTGTTGTGAGTATTCATAGCTGTATGTGGGCTGAGACAGCGTCAGTGCTCCCAGACCTTAGCAGGAGGATGTAGTAAACTTGATACGTGGCGTTACCGCCCGGATTGCCTATCTGAAGTTTTGGTAAACTCGTTGGTTAACTTGCTCTGCCAGAATGCTCTTTTTGAATGGTGGACGAATGGGGATGGCGTTCAGTCCTGCTCTAGTGGCTGGCTGTCCGCTGTCACCATTTTCGTTTAAATTCGTCATAGAC
>QNGE01003454.1:63480-80543 GCA_008508345.1 Paragonimus westermani | reverse complement strand
AAATACACACTTTGTTGCGAAATGTACCGACCTCTAGGCTAGACTTCGTCACCTACTCAAAAACGAAAGAATTTTGCGTATCTCACGAAATGCTCAACCAATGCGGGATCTCGAGTGACCGGGCGTGGTGTAATGTTTTCTCGCGTGAGGTGTATTTGTGAAATAAAGAAGGAAAAGCATGATTACGCGATAAATAAGAGAACGTGGATTGACCGTGTGAGCTATGACGAACAATGGAATACATGACTTTGTCGCGAAACTTTTTATACGACATTAATAGTAGTGTTAGTTAATGAAATATATAACAGCTTCTTCTAGTATATGATTACTGCTGAATTTGAATATCATTGTTTTCCGTATAGTCGGTATATACACGCATATATCTTTGTGCGTTGCTCGAAGACGGTCCCATCGTAACGCCAGATACTGAGATAAGAAAACGGAAAAGTGGTGATATTTGTTCCACTCGGCACAATCCAGGAAATCAAGGTGTACGACCGACCTTCGTGACACGCCTCTGTTTGGCACTATTCGGCGTCCTCCCGCATTCATCTAAATCTAGTCGTTTCAATGGGCCCATCTACCTTTGACTATCGGCCATTCTGTGGAATCGATTTTGGTTCCTTCATGTTCAGCGTCTTTCCCACTGATAATTTAAACGCCCGGTTAATTTCCAACCAAGATGGTCGGTTAAGTTCATTGTGATTTTGCCTATGAAACGGTTGAATGTGCAAACCATTCGACTGCTCTTACCAATGTCTTCTCAAATTTAGAAGATAGTTTCGTCTACCAGACTGATGAATCATCCTTATTAGAATAGCTGTTTGTGCATCACTGAGTGTATCATTCAAAAGCGTCAAAAGAATTCAACCAATAGCAAGCACTTTTTGATAAGTTTGGGCATAGCCCCATTATATTGGAGTGGGAATCTCCTAACCGTACGCATCCGATTGCCCAGTTTTTTGTCGCGTAGCCTTTATGCTCGTAGGAGTCGCATGCCTGAAAACAGTAGCTAAAAGAAGATAGCGACAAAACACCACTCATAGCGCACGGGTTTGCCAGGTATGATAATGAAAAGTGGTTCTGCTTTTCTTTCGTCAACAAATGTTACAAGGAAACACTGTTTGGAGTGAGCGCTGGAAAGAAATTTAAACGGCTCTGGATAACGTCGAAACCCCGATGTAAGCAGTCAACTATCCAGCGCACGGGAATTCCGTCGCACTAGAAAGACACGTCCCAAGATTAGTAATGGTACCTTAAATAAAATCTGTCAAGTGAGGTCAACTTTGTTCACTATGAACGAATTTTATTATTGTGAACAACTGAATCTTACTTACAAACTACACTAACTGAACTTATCGCATCACGAACAATTGGTGTAAACTTAGTCAGTTCCGAGGGCCTAACACTAACTCTGAGAAGTTCAAGAGGAGCGTTTATTTCAGTGAGGTGGATGCAAACGCAAAAGAAACCTCCAGGAACTCACCGTGGAGATAATGTTTTGAAGATTTCTCTCACCAACACTTCGGTGAAGGATGTATTCAAGCCCTTTGCTTGCGCAGCGCCTCTGCAGCGCGCGCTTTCTTCGACAGTCTTCACAAACTCTTCGTTCCAACGGCACAGTCTGAAGTCCACAGAGCACAGCATCGCTCCCCCTTCATCTACATGAGGCAGCGTTTAGCAGATGTGTTCCTAGAGCTTGAGTATTCTTAAGCGATGCTCAAAATAAACGGGTTCGTACAATGTATAGGGGCTAATTGATTCAACAAGCCACTTCTGGAGACCTTTAAATGTTGCAACATCAGTCTGTGGGTTATCGTTTCACATTTCAAGCGGATATTACAGTAGAAGGCTTTACAATTCTGGCGCCTTTGAGCCTAATAATACGTGCACCAAAATAAATACTAAAAAGTGGGCACGTATAAGCAACAGACAGTACATACGTAACCGAATTCAACGCCTGCCAAGAAAAGGTAAAGCATGCTTGCTGATAACGTCAACAGCGATATTTGTAGACCTTAGTTTATTAAAAGCCTCGAGCCCGTCTACACAATCAACAGGACTGGAGACATAACACTACTGTTGTCCTTGCTGAACCAACAACCATCACCACCGTTGATAATAAACGAGTTTCGGGGAGGTGTACAGTCAACTAAACTAAACGCTGTTTTTTGGCGGTGCTGACTTAAACTATTCAAACTAAGTCAGGTGGTTTGAGGGTGGCATGTTTTGGGTACCTCCAAGTGAGAAGTAAGCCCGTAAGTTGGGGGGGTTGAGAACTATGAAGTTTGTAATTATTTCGATGCTGGTCGTAGGTTCCCCCAGAATGAGATGGGCAAGGGTTTGCACTATTTAGATTGACCTTTTAAGTTGCTGCGGCCGCTGGTGCCCCCACTTGTAAACACTGTTGATACTCTATCACACAATTGGTGTTTTGTTCATAACGGCCTCTCAACCCTGAAAGGGTTTGTGGGAAAATCCAGTTCATTGAAGAATTAACTTATTTATTCAGAATTAATGACAGTCACTTATGACCATGAAAATTGGTTCCTCTGATTAATCGACCCCGTAACTGACTTCGTGTTCGGCTACCAAAGTTTCATCGCACAGCTTCGGTTAATAGTTGGCTGCCTTAACGCTTTTCACAAATCTGCTCTTTTCAGAGTTCAAGAGCGACTGGGTGAAAATGACTTAGCTCCAGGTGTTTCGCAAAAGACATGGAAGTGAGGCAGGAAATCAAAGAGGGCCAGATGGCTAATCCAAGCTTAAACGTTCTTTTCAATGCACGTCCAAAAAGTAGGTGATCATTCCTCTTCTTCCACATTTTTGTGTGACAAAATCTGAAAACTTCTCAAACGACCTGGGTATACAGCGGACATGGAGGAACTTGTCATTTTTATTGAATCGTAACTATGCACATTGAAATGTTTGTTGACCGCGACTCCAAGGGTAGAAATTTGATATATGTAGTGGTGACCGGATGCTTGGTTAACTCGGACGTGTGAGCAGTTTCTGCTCATTAGCAATGGTGCAAGACTGCAGTTTATTTGGTAACAAAGTCACAAGTGAGACCAAAAGTCAGCCGAAGGGTACTCATGCTCTGAGACAGTGCAGATGATGTGCGGTGCTAGTCCATCACTGTGGGATCAATCTACGCTTTTTTGAATAGGCCACCAAAGCGTTATCTAACTGACTTTCTGCGTCTGTATTCCGTAGACTCATCGCACCATTCTGGAAATACTTCGAAGTTCCTTTCCGACGTGTTGCTCGAGTATGTATACCTGTAAAATTGTGCATCGTTGACTGCGACACGTAACTTCCGTTGCCGCGCAGAAGCGCATTTTGAGCCTCTTCTAGGAGTACCACTCATTTTCGACTCGATATAAGAAGCTGCAACAAATTCACCTGAGCGTTAAACACAGCACACAGAGGCCCTTGATCAACCCCAATTCAATCCTACATTAATCTCTTTACACAGACAAGCTCCGTCGACTTTCCAAATGATCGTTCCTTCACTGGCCAATAGTTACACCACCATCTGACAAGCTGTGTCAACCCCGAATCAGAGGTACGGGAAGTCCTCTGCATCCGGACCGGTTACTGGTTAAGCACACAATTATATGTGTCATACGGTTTGTTTAGTGGTCAGTATTTTGGTCCGTTAAATGTTAGCCCTCCCTGTATGATCCCATCTAACTCCGGTCACAAAGAGGTCCGCAGCCTGGTTTCTACGCTAACACATGCTGCCTTCAAGACGCACGGTGGCAACAAAGGAGGAACCAAACTTCATCTGCAGGACGATGACAACTTAGAATGCGTTACCAGGATGTGCGTCTGAAGTATGGAGGTGGGCAAAACCACATGCATTCGCAATCTGTTCGATTTTCACTGATAGAGCAAGCTGTCAAGGACTATGCACCTTGCTTGTCAATCTATGTAATTTCTCGCTCCGATTTAACTTATTCTCCGCCGGTGTCAAAGTGAGTGTTCTCAGCTTGACTTTGTATGAGGCTTGTGTGCCGTAGACGGCTATACTTCGAACTTTTACTCATCAGATTATTATCCTCTGGGTCAAACACTTCTGTCAGTTAGAGAAAGTACTCCGCACGCTTGGCGTATTTCATGCCAGTTGGCCCAAAGCAAATCTTCTCACCTACCTGTCCCGATGACATTCACCCCGTTGCTCTAAAATACGGAGGAAAAGACATCCCTCTACTTCTGCTCAATATATATATACTTTCTCAAACATCAGGTTCCTTCCGTCTTCACTGGGAAAACTCTACAACTAAGCCCCGCTATAAAGGTGGCTCGCGACTTGACGCCAGCAATTATCACCCCATTAACCACGCTTCAAGTTGTTCTAAGGTGTTGGAAAAGATAACAAAATACCGCCTGGTCGAATTCCTGTTATCACGAAACCTAATAAACCACTCCCAGCATGGGTTTCTCAAAAAACCTTCTTGCATGACATGGCAGCCAGAATTTCTTAACCATGTGACAGAACCTACTGACGCTGGTGAGGAGATTATCATTATACTGTTGGACATGGCAAGGGCTTTCGATCGCGTGTTTCATGGGCGTCTTCCGCTCAAAATAGCATCCTTTGGTATATGTGATCCATTAATTAGCTGGTTTTCGTCATACCTTACAGGTCGCACACAAACAGTCAAAATAGGGGGACAACAGCTCACCGCCCAGACCAGTCACTACTGGGCTGATACAAGGAACTGTATTTGGACCGTTGCTCTCTCTCTCATATATATAAACAATACATGTCAATTTATCAAGCATGGCAAACTTTTCCTGTTCGTTGGTGTTATCAAACTTGTTTAAAGCTTTCCTCCCGACAATCCAAGTCCAGGTTTAGAAAATATGCGGAGGGATTTCATGTTACTAGAGACTTGGTGTCAAACTTGGCTGATGAAATTTCCAGCTAGTAAATCCACCACTGTTGCCCACGGTTGTCACCTACCGGATGACTCTACAAAGCTGGACGATCACAGCATATTAACTGCCGACTCAGTGCTTGACCCGAGCATACGCTACTCAAACTCACTCAACTTTGCAGAACGTATGTCTTTCCTGGTCGGTAAAACTAGACGGACAACAGGTCACACTAACCACTCACTCTTACTGCCTGCTGCACGGTTACACCTTTATAAACTGTGTACACGACCCCAATTTGAGTAATGCACGTTCATACATAGCCACCTGCGCGAGTCTGATAGACTAACTCTGGAAGGCCTCCAACGTACACTCACAAAAAGCTTATTGGGTTACCCATCTTCTCTGAGCTACACAGAACGCAGACAGACGCTTTCAACTGATCCTCTCTGGTTACGCCGACTCAAGCTTAACCTTGCACTCATGTATAATCTGGTCTTTGACATGACATACACCTTCAGCTTCGCGACTCGCTTACAACACATGTCGAGGTATAACCTCAGAAACAAGGACTTCACCTTGACAGCTCCCAAATCCCGGAGAATATTGCGTTCAAATTTTTTCCTGGTAAAATATTCCTACATCTGAAACAAACTTTCGTATGCAATTACAGCCAGTTATAATATACATCACTTCGAAATTAACTAAGGATCTTTCTTAACGATATAGAACATCCTGTCCATTTTCAAGCTCTACTNACACTCACAAAAAGCTTATTGGGTTACCCATCTTCTCTGAGCTACACAGAACGCAGACAGACGCTTTCAACTGATCCTCTCTGGTTACGCCGACTCAAGCTTAACCTTGCACTCATGTATAATCTGGTCTTTGACATGACATACACCTTCAGCTTCGCGACTCGCTTACAACACATGTCGAGGTATAACCTCAGAAACAAGGACTTCACCTTGACAGCTCCCAAATCCCGGAGAATATTGCGTTCAAATTTTTTCCTGGTAAAATATTCCTACATCTGAAACAAACTTTCGTATGCAATTACAGCCAGTTATAATATACATCACTTCGAAATTAACTAAGGATCTTTCTTAACGATATAGAACATCCTGTCCATTTTCAAGCTCTACTTGTCTGAGGACGTTATCTTTGAAAACGGACCAAATACATCTGGCGAANGGTTGATGGTGTACGAATCCTAACTCGCGGTTTCGATGTAGACATATGGAACGAACAGGTTGTGTATTTTTTCCCCACAGTTTCAGCACACCCAGCTTTCGCATAGTGCTCCACATCCACACACAGGTTACCATTAGCTAAGTAGTAAGAGCATTGACCGTTGACCTCGTGCATTTTTATGCCTCAGCAAGATTAAATGAGCGCAGATTAGTTTCTCAAGCTGACCGTATTCGGAGTGGGTCATTTCTGGTCCCACAAAAAAGAGATGGTTGTGGGTGTTAAAGTGTCCGCTTGTGTTGAGTGTTTAACGATCGTTGTGTTTTGTAGGAAGCCAGCGACCAATTTTTTCCCCCTCATCTAGTCTTCTTCTCTTAGTCATTTTTCCTAGATTGGATATCTCCTTGCGAACATTGACTTAACCATTCGAATTACGCGCGCGACAGCTGATTACTTCTATGAGCGTTGATCTTGATGTAGTGCTGATTGTTGATATCGTTTACTTGTTGAAGCTTGTTCTTGCATACTTTCTTCTTTCTCGATTCCCAATGCTAAGCCTTTGTATACGTTAACTTTTGTTTCATTTTGTGCTCAATCTCTCTTTATTGCCTGACTGTTGCATTCGGTCGTATTCACAAGAACTGTTAGTCTCGGGACTTGCACATTTATAAATTCAATTTCAATGGATCGTGCAGATTTGTGAAAAAACTGGATGAACAAGACAACCGGCCAGCGTAGCATATTTCTCAGTGATCGTTCGTGACGGAGGTTCCATCACACTATTCTACTGGTTACGTACGAGTTACCAAACAGCCTAAGTGAATGCAGATGCACCTCACCAAACATTCAGTGTCAACAAGTGAGCTGATGTAACTAAACAGTTGCGCAATTTGTGAAAGTTGTGGCACTAAAAAGTTTCAACTCACAGATGGCATCTGCAGACATTCGAGATATCCCCCACGATATTCTAGGTTACCTGTACTCGATACATAATGGTGTTGAGAATTACTTTGGGCCGCTAAATTGTGCTTGGAACTGCGACAATGTTCACAGTACGACGAGGCCGAGAAACTGAATAAGAGAACCGCGCATAGTCGTCAGGCGACTGCTCAAGCGGACCAGTTGCACGAACTGCGTTTCGTACTGCGTAGCTGCCTTCTGTTAAATTGAACCACGCGCTGAAAATGACTAGAAGGTGTCGTGTAGAAGTGGGGTATCTCTAATGAACAAAAATGAGATGAATCTTAGGTAACTTGTGGTCGGAATTGGATTGTGTCCTGTTGAATCAACTTAGTATCTCCACTGAGTCCCGTTGCTTTAACGCAGCAAAACGGATACGGGCGCAGTTACGTCAAGCAACAATGATTTGCTGGAAGCAGAACGCACGACAAACGATGACAGATCAATTGTGTCGCTCCTTATCACCGACAGTGATATTCTACATACAACGAAGTTAACGGGCGGATGTGCAACATAAGTCCGAAATAGATTTCTTCATACACTGCGGCGCACATCCGGTGGTGTTTATGATGACCAGGAACGTGATAGAACGCTTTAACATCACTCCGTTTCACGGGCTTTGCTGCAAGTCGTTGAACAAGCAAGCTGGCAGCCATTCCACAACGATATGAAAAAAATGAACAATCACAGCTCAAGGACAAAGGTCAGTGAATTCACGATCATTTACGGTTTTTCATCTATTTTCGGAACCAGGAACCACTCATATATGCATATATATGCATATGTATATGCGTGGTTTGGGACGCGGTATGGCCTAACGCTCTTCTTCTTCGTATTGCGCCGATGCAAGCCTCATGTTGACTTGTGTCCACTTTTCCTGGGAAGCAGATCCTATTGTGTTTCAGCTTGTAAACCGTCGACTCTGGGTGTGCTCCATCATCTTTGGTTAACCGTTTCGGAGTATTAGACCAGCAGACCAGATGCAACCTGAGTGAAAATGCGCGACACACCATAATACCTCAGGAAAGTGAAGTAGAATACACTGTCACCAATTCAAGTGTATCCAGCAATGTTGAACTCTCCCAACATAAGTCCTCATAAGGACTGTTCAAATCAATAAGCTGTCGCTTGTATTATAGTGTTGTACAGATGAGAACGAAACGGAAGTATGGACCATATACTGCCATAATTAGGGCAACTGAATTGCGTGTTGGTGAGTACCTTTGTTGCTCTGAATATACGTCACCAAGATTGCGAATTCGAGAATGACTACGTTGTAGCTAACAGAGCAAGGTAACGTCCAAAGGTTACCGTTTTGTCAACTTTGCAGTGGAATGGGTAAAGAATGAGGGTGATGAAAATAAATCAGACGAATGTTGACGTTGGTTTGTAGCCTAATTACTGCAAATTTTCAAACCGAATATTCTATCGAAAATTGAAGTATTGCCGAATGGTTACCACACCCTTATGGTCAACAAGTTTCCCATGGGCAAACGAATTGGTTTTGAAACATCTACAACATAGCGCTGAAGAAGTTCTGGAAACTCGGTGAGCCGTAATGAGACCGGCAAACGATGTAACACACAACACACTGCCGGCATCAAACGGAAAAATGTTAACGGCTGGACAGCCTTCATCAAGCTACTCTCATAAAGGAAGCGCAGGGAGTTTCCAAAAAATGAGATGACCTACACATTTTTGCTGGCCAAAATGCTTTTCTCGCAAGCGTCCCATTGTATATCAAGAACGTTGGTAAATGATCCATCCGAACAGGCCGAGACGGAGCTTGCTCCGAGAGGTCAGTGAGATTAATAGAAATAACATTACATGGCACACAGATGAAGCGATAGAAACACGGCGAGGTACATGTCCGCCGGTTTGGAAGAGGCCAAGACATTTGGACGGACGGGAAAGTAGAAGATGGTGTAGCTGTTTGGATCCAGCAGTAGGCTGATGATGGTCTGACTGGGCTCCGTCGCTCAAACGATTTTGATTCTTTAAATCATACTCGGCCACATTTATCCATTGCAATGAGCTGCCCAACCCCATGGGAGTTAAAATATAATGATAATAATAGTGGTATATTTCTGGACGCATCCTTCCTGAACACGCTCAGAAGAGCGTGACCAACGTACAGATTTTTAGGCGTATACACATTTGGACACCAAAATTGTAAATTGCACAGTAAGTCAGCTATTAGAATTGAGCAAACAAAGACATTATATGAAGGGAAAATTCAATTTGAGACAGAAAACTATAAGCTACATAAGTCTGAGACGATAGTACTTATGATCTGCACAATTCGATTAAATAGTTGATTTTGTTACATCCATTCGGACTTCACGGGGTGATTACTGCCTAATGCTCAAGGTCGTACCAGAAAAGAGGTGCTCGGATGATGGGCGGGATGCATTGGCAAAGAATTTGGTCAGTATTCCATGTAGATAGTCCTGGGAAAATGTGCAGAAAATTTTCCTGTGATGGGGGGCAGGCGAGGACGCATATACTTTTGCGGGGAACGGATGGACCTCTCGACCTGACGTCATTCGCTGCTCAAATCCCAAAGAATTTTGAGGAGTTTGCGATATGCCCAACCATTGCGGGATTCTAAGTGTTCGGGTGGAATGAAATGTTTTCTCGCGTGAGACATATCGGTGAAACCAAGAAGGGAAATCGGAATCACGTCTTAAGCGAGAGAACGTACAGCTGACTATGTGAGCTATGACGAACAGTCGAACATAAGAAATTATGGCATAATCTTCTATGTGACTTTAATAGCATTGTGTTCATTGATAGAATATATACCATATGCGAACAGCTGTCGTCAAATAACACGAGAAGAGATCGATTTTCAGCTTTCCCTAGTATACGATTACTGTCTGATTTAAATGTCGATTATCTCTGTACGGCCGGTATATAGGATGAGAAGAATGTTCGACAATGCCGAGAGGTTGCCAGGTGGTTTATCAGAGGGAGAAGAGTTGCGACTGAAGGTTATTATTATGTCAAGCAATTTTAACACATTCAGCTTTTGCATGGTGGTTTACAACAGACAAGCTATCAATAAGTTTGCAGTGGGGACGAACCGGGATGAATGGGTATATTTGTATATTGGCATCTATAAATTTTGACTATAAACATGTTAACTTGTTCGCTGGCAAGTCTAAACCTACGACATCTCTCCTAAAATTGGTAGTTTTGATCGGTTCCAAGGGTGCGTGGCGTGAGCTCACGCAACACAGAAGATTCTTCGCCAGATGTATTTGGTCCGTTTTCAAAGATAACGTCCTCAGACAAGTAGAGCTTGAAAATGGACAGGATGTTCTATATCGTTAAGAAAGATCCTTAGTTAATTTCGAAGTGATGTATATTATAACTGGCTGTAATTGCATACGAAAGTTTGTTTCAGATGTAGGAATATTTTACCAGGAAAAAATTTGAACGCAATATTCTCCGGGATTTGGGAGCTGTCAAGGTGAAGTCCTTGTTTCTGAGGTTATACCTCGACATGTGTTGTAAGCGAGTCGCGAAGCTGAAGGTGTATGTCATGTCAAAGACCAGATTATACATGAGTGCAAGGTTAAGCTTGAGTCGGCGTAACCAGAGAGGATCAGTTGAAAGCGTCTGTCTGCGTTCTGTGTAGCTCAGAGAAGATGGGTAACCCAATAAGCTTTTTGTGAGTGTACGTTGGAGGCCTTCCAGAGTTAGTCTATCAGACTCGCGCAGGTGGCTATGTATGAACGTGCATTACTCAAATTGGGGTCGTGTACACAGTTTATAAAGGTGTAACCGTGCAGCAGGCAGTAAGAGTGAGTGGTTAGTGTGACCTGTTGTCCGTCTAGTTTTACCGACCAGGAAAGACATACGTTCTGCAAAGTTGAGTGAGTTTGAGTAGCGTATGCTCGGGTCAAGCACTGAGTCGGCAGTTAATATGCTGTGATCGTCCAGCTTTGTAGAGTCATCCGGTAGGTGACAACCGTGGGCAACAGTGGTGGATTTACTAGCTGGAAATTTCATCAGCCAAGTTTGACACCAAGTCTCTAGTAACATGAAATCCCTCCGCATATTTTCTAAACCTGGACTTGGATTGTCGGGAGGAAAGCTTTAAACAAGTTTGATAACACCAACGAACAGGAAAAGTTTGCCATGCTTGATAAATTGACATGTATTGTTTATATATATGAGAGAGAGAGCAACGGTCCAAATACAGTTCCTTGTATCAGCCCAGTAGTGACTGGTCTGGGCGGTGAGCTGTTGTCCCCCTATTTTGACTGTTTGTGTGCGACCTGTAAGGTATGACGAAAACCAGCTAATTAATGGATCACATATACCAAAGGATGCTATTTTGAGCGGAAGACGCCCATGAAACACGCGATCGAAAGCCCTTGCCATGTCCAACAGTATAATGATAATCTCCTCACCAGCGTCAGTAGGTTCTGTCACATGGTTAAGAAATTCTGGCTGCCATGTCATGCAAGAAGGTTTTTTGAGAAACCCATGCTGGGAGTGGTTTATTAGGTTTCGTGATAACAGGAATTCGACCAGGCGGTATTTTGTTATCTTTTCCAACACCTTAGAACAACTTGAAGCGTGGTTAATGGGGTGATAATTGCTGGCGTCAAGTCGCGAGCCACCTTTATAGCGGGGCTTAGTTGTAGAGTTTTCCCAGTGAAGACGGAAGGAACCTGATGTTTGAGAAAGTATATATATATTGAGCAGAAGTAGAGGGATGTCTTTTCCTCCGTATTTTAGAGCAACGGGGTGAATGTCATCGGGACAGGTAGGTGAGAAGATTTGCTTTGGGCCAACTGGCATGAAATACGCCAAGCGTGCGGAGTACTTTCTCTAACTGACAGAAGTGTTTGACCCAGAGGATAATAATCTGATGAGTAAAAGTTCGAAGTATAGCCGTCTACGGCACACAAGCCTCATACAAAGTCAAGCTGAGAACACTCACTTTGACACCGGCGGAGAATAAGTTAAATCGGAGCGAGAAATTACATAGATTGACAAGCAAGGTGCATAGTCCTTGACAGCTTGCTCTATCAGTGAAAATCGAACAGATTGCGAATGCATGTGGTTTTGCCCACCTCCATACTTCAGACGCACATCCTGGTAACGCATTCTAAGTTGTCATCGTCCTGCAGATGAAGTTTGGTTCCTCCTTTGTTGCCACCGTGCGTCTTGAAGGCAGCATGTGTTAGCGTAGAAACCAGGCTGCGGACCTCTTTGTGACCGGAGTTAGATGGGATCATACAGGGAGGGCTAACATTTAACGGACCAAAATACTGACCACTAAACAAACCGTATGACACATATAATTGTGTGCTTAACCAGTAACCGGTCCGGATGCAGAGGACTTCCCGTACCTCTGATTCGGGGTTGACACAGCTTGTCAGATGGTGGTGTAACTATTGGCCAGTGAAGGAACGATCATTTGGAAAGTCGACGGAGCTTGTCTGTGTAAAGAGATTAATGTAGGATTGAATTGGGGTTGATCAAGGGCCTCTGTGTGCTGTGTTTAACGCTCAGGTGAATTTGTTGCAGCTTCTTATATCGAGTCGAAAATGAGTGGTACTCCTAGAAGAGGCTCAAAATGCGCTTCTGCGCGGCAACGGAAGTTACGTGTCGCAGTCAACGATGCACAATTTTACAGGTATACATACTCGAGCAACACGTCGGAAAGGAACTTCGAAGTATTTCCAGAATGGTGCGATGAGTCTACGGAATACAGACGCAGAAAGTCAGTTAGATAACGCTTTGGTGGCCTATTCAAAAAAGCGTAGATTGATCCCACAGTGATGGACTAGCACCGCACATCATCTGCACTGTCTCAGAGCATGAGTACCCTTCGGCTGACTTTTGGTCTCACTTGTGACTTTGTTACCAAATAAACTGCAGTCTTGCACCATTGCTAATGAGCAGAAACTGCTCACACGTCCGAGTTAACCAAGCATCCGGTCACCACTACATATATCAAATTTCTACCCTTGGAGTCGCGGTCAACAAACATTTCAATGTGCATAGTTACGATTCAATAAAAATGACAAGTTCCTCCATGTCCGCTGTATACCCAGGTCGTTTGAGAAGTTTTCAGATTTTGTCACACAAAAATGTGGAAGAAGAGGAATGATCACCTACTTTTTGGACGTGCATTGAAAAGAACGTTTAAGCTTGGATTAGCCATCTGGCCCTCTTTGATTTCCTGCCTCACTTCCATGTCTTTTGCGAAACACCTGGAGCTAAGTCATTTTCACCCAGTCGCTCTTGAACTCTGAAAAGAGCAGATTTGTGAAAAGCGTTAAGGCAGCCAACTATTAACCGAAGCTGTGCGATGAAACTTTGGTAGCCGAACACGAAGTCAGTTACGGGGTCGATTAATCAGAGGAACCAATTTTCATGGTCATAAGTGACTGTCATTAATTCTGAATAAATAAGTTAATTCTTCAATGAACTGGATTTTCCCACAAACCCTTTCAGGGTTGAGAGGCCGTTATGAACAAAACACCAATTGTGTGATAGAGTATCAACAGTGTTTACAAGTGGGGGCACCAGCGGCCGCAGCAACTTAAAAGGTCAATCTAAATAGTGCAAACCCTTGCCCATCTCATTCTGGGGGAACCTACGACCAGCATCGAAATAATTACAAACTTCATAGTTCTCAACCCCCCCAACTTACGGGCTTACTTCTCACTTGGAGGTACCCAAAACATGCCACCCTCAAACCACCTGACTTAGTTTGAATAGTTTAAGTCAGCACCGCCAAAAAACAGCGTTTAGTTTAGTTGACTGTACACCTCCCCGAAACTCGTTTATTATCAACGGTGGTGATGGTTGTTGGTTCAGCAAGGACAACAGTAGTGTTATGTCTCCAGTCCTGTTGATTGTGTAGACGGGCTCGAGGCTTTTAATAAACTAAGGTCTACAAATATCGCTGTTGACGTTATCAGCAAGCATGCTTTACCTTTTCTTGGCAGGCGTTGAATTCGGTTACGTATGTACTGTCTGTTGCTTATACGTGCCCACTTTTTAGTATTTATTTTGGTGCACGTATTATTAGGCTCAAAGGCGCCAGAATTGTAAAGCCTTCTACTGTAATATCCGCTTGAAATGTGAAACGATAACCCACAGACTGATGTTGCAACATTTAAAGGTCTCCAGAAGTGGCTTGTTGAATCAATTAGCCCCTATACATTGTACGAACCCGTTTATTTTGAGCATCGCTTAAGAATACTCAAGCTCTAGGAACACATCTGCTAAACGCTGCCTCATGTAGATGAAGGGGGAGCGATGCTGTGCTCTGTGGACTTCAGACTGTGCCGTTGGAACGAAGAGTTTGTGAAGACTGTCGAAGAAAGCGCGCGCTGCAGAGGCGCTGCGCAAGCAAAGGGCTTGAATACATCCTTCACCGAAGTGTTGGTGAGAGAAATCTTCAAAACATTATCTCCACGGTGAGTTCCTGGAGGTTTCTTTTGCGTTTGCATCCACCTCACTGAAATAAACGCTCCTCTTGAACTTCTCAGAGTTAGTGTTAGGCCCTCGGAACTGACTAAGTTTACACCAATTGTTCGTGATGCGATAAGTTCAGTTAGTGTAGTTTGTAAGTAAGATTCAGTTGTTCACAATAATAAAATTCGTTCATAGTGAACAAAGTTGACCTCACTTGACAGATTTTATTTAAGGTACCATTACTAATCTTGGGACGTGTCTTTCTAGTGCGACGGAATTCCCGTGCGCTGGATAGTTGACTGCTTACATCGGGGTTTCGACGTTATCCAGAGCCGTTTAAATTTCTTTCCAGCGCTCACTCCAAACAGTGTTTCCTTGTAACATTTGTTGACGAAAGAAAAGCAGAACCACTTTTCATTATCATACCTGGCAAACCCGTGCGCTATGAGTGGTGTTTTGTCGCTATCTTCTTTTAGCTACTGTTTTCAGGCATGCGACTCCTACGAGCATAAAGGCTACGCGACAAAAAACTGGGCAATCGGATGCGTACGGTTAGGAGATTCCCACTCCAATATAATGGGGCTATGCCCAAACTTATCAAAAAGTGCTTGCTATTGGTTGAATTCTTTTGACGCTTTTGAATGATACACTCAGTGATGCACAAACAGCTATTCTAATAAGGATGATTCATCAGTCTGGTAGACGAAACTATCTTCTAAATTTGAGAAGACATTGGTAAGAGCAGTCGAATGGTTTGCACATTCAACCGTTTCATAGGCAAAATCACAATGAACTTAACCGACCATCTTGGTTGGAAATTAACCGGGCGTTTAAATTATCAGTGGGAAAGACGCTGAACATGAAGGAACCAAAATCGATTCCACAGAATGGCCGATAGTCAAAGGTAGATGGGCCCATTGAAACGACTAGATTTAGATGAATGCGGGAGGACGCCGAATAGTGCCAAACAGAGGCGTGTCACGAAGGTCGGTCGTACACCTTGATTTCCTGGATTGTGCCGAGTGGAACAAATATCACCACTTTTCCGTTTTCTTATCTCAGTATCTGGCGTTACGATGGGACCGTCTTCGAGCAACGCACAAAGATATATGCGTGTATATACCGACTATACGGAAAACAATGATATTCAAATTCAGCAGTAATCATATACTAGAAGAAGCTGTTATATATTTCATTAACTAACACTACTATTAATGTCGTATAAAAAGTTTCGCGACAAAGTCATGTATTCCATTGTTCGTCATAGCTCACACGGTCAATCCACGTTCTCTTATTTATCGCGTAATCATGCTTTTCCTTCTTTATTTCACAAATACACCTCACGCGAGAAAACATTACACCACGCCCGGTCACTCGAGATCCCGCATTGGTTGAGCATTTCGTGAGATACGCAAAATTCTTTCGTTTTTGAGTAGGTGACGAAGTCTAGCCTAGAGGTCGGTACATTTCGCAACAAAGTGTGTATTTTATCAACTCCCCCTATTCCGACAAAATCGTCTACATCTTTTTCCCGAGATTATCTGCATAGAATGGTGATGCAGTTTTTCGGCAGTTCATTTTCCCCATCCTCAGATCACCTCTTTTGGGTCTGACCTTGAATGTTGTGTCAGTAATCACCTCCTAGATTGCGAACTGGTGTAATCATTCAGAAACTTTGTCAAATTTGGGAGGTTTTGGAAATATTTTCACAGAGGCATCCGTCTCAAATTTTCCTCCTGAACGGGAATTTTCTCACTTACTTGCAAACGTGCGTTACATCTGGTGCAGAAACTGAACGTCGAATTAGCTGTCGTCGATTTAGATCTGGTCGTTTTAATCAACCAGTATTTAAACGCCAGCGTAATCTTAGATGCGTTCACACTTCGGCACTACTAATCTTGCTTTGACCTGTTATATGTTACATAGTTGTTGCTCATTAATATAAATGTTCACAAATAATGTATATATATATGTATACATTGGTATGAAAAATAACGCCCCGTGATAAAGTGTGCTTATTCATCACTTTGCTAATCAACGTTATCGTTTCTCTTCAGTATATTGAGGATAATGTAACTTCCATGGCGTTTTTTGGTAACCATAAACTTTCACTATCGCAGAATTCTGGGAGTGCTTGTAAATATACAAGTAAGATGTTGGCGTTATCTACGTTCATGAGACAAGAAGAAACTTGAAATCGGTTCCGAAGTACGACAAGAGAGGCGACGAGTTTTCTTGCAAACCGTCTGTTTGCTATCGGCGCGCGAAGTACAGAAGGCTTATGTTGTATAACAGGCAGTTCCGTTGTGAGTAGTATACTACTCACAAGTAGTGTATTACCACAGGCGACATTCAGGAACAAAAGGACAAGCCTCGTACGCGACGGACAAGAAGAGACTATCGGAACAGTGTGTACCTGCTGTGTGAGAACTCTCATCAAGGCGAATGACAACGTACTGTCACCCAATGTATGTGGATGCATGTCTGTCGTGCAAATGAGTGAACGCGTTTGCGGTTTAGTTTTTGACATGACCTGTGCGGAAGTTTGCGCAATAAACCAACTTGCTGGCCATGCGTCT